>CALSCE010010686.1:24103175-24135675 GCA_943593645.1 Bovichtus variegatus | reverse complement strand
ACAGAAAAATCCATCCGTCATTATTTATTAAATAATAATTTGAAACTCAGCTACCTTTGGACAGTGGCCATGCTTCATTGGATAATCTACAACTGTCATCATATTTTACGTCAGATGTTGCTAAATTGTAATTGGAGCGTTTACATTCAAACAGCCAGAGTTTGGGACGGACTTAGAGAATGTTTAGAAGGCGAAACAATTAGAAATGCACTGGAAAAGTATTTTATTTACTTAACTTAGACTAAAACTAACAAATGTGACTAAAATCAATACATATTTTTGTTTAAACAACTAAAACTAAATCAAAACATCACGTTTTTCCACCAAAACAGCGACGACTTTGGTAGAAAATGTGTTTTGCATTATGTTTTGCGTTCACCTCCTGCATTGGCATTGTATGGAAATTGTTTGCTGCAGAATCACCTCCGTTAACATCATTTGTAGGGAAACTGGGAGATCAATTGTGACTGGAATCTGACAATAGTTCAGAATCAAGTTTATTTCCAAGTTGGTTTTCAAATACAAGGAATTTCCCTTTTTTGTTTTCCTGCAAAACAATAAACACAGTGAGAGAAAATAAAAGGAAAAACCTGCAAAGTACTGCACATGTCAAGAATCATAAACAGAAAATAGAAACATTTACGATAAGAAAATATGAAAAATATATCTGTTTAAGGAGCTGTGCAGTGTTTCAGACGAAGAGGGTGGAATGTGTAAAAGTTCACAGTATGTGGTATAAAGAATATAGAACATAAGAAAGTACAATGTGCATAGATAAGAATCCAAAAGAACTGCGACTTCATGTCAATGTAACGTGTAGTTCAGAGTAAAAATGAGGGTGTAGATGCTTGTGAGAGGACGTCGGGATGGTTTCAGTCTGTTGATGAATCAACTTGGAGAAAAAGTTGAAATTCAATGACGTGGTGGTGTGACTTAGAGCAAGCCACTCCAGCAAGAGGAACTGAATGAATGTTCTCCTGCTCTGTCTATGTATTCAGAGAAAGCAAACAAATAAAGTCTTCTCTCAGCCACTGATTGCTGTGAATCTCTGAAGTTGTTCTAACAGCACATCTGAGGTGTTTTCTCTTCGTGCTGCTTGGGGACGTTTCTGTCACAGAGACGGGAACAAACTGAACTGTTTAGAAGAGGACAAACTCGGGCTAATGACGGTAATTAAAAGCACTTATTAATGAGTGTGTGTTCTCTGGCGACACAGTGGAAAGTCCCTAAAGATATTAACTACTATTAATCTACGCTAATCAGTCCTGTCGCCCGGCAGGACGCTCCCCCCTTCGTCTCCTGAACGGGCCCCTCTGTCACAGCAGTTAGCATGGGGTGCTAATCACGGAGGGCCTCCATATTGTAGTCCCCTGCAAGCAGGTGGTGCAAGTCACAGGCGATGACTGATGACTCTCACATGCACAGCCAGCCCTGCAGGCAGGATTTCACCGAGCATCGTTGCCTTTAAATGCCAAAATATGGTTGATTTACATCCAGTTTTACATTTTGGAAAATATTTGACCTGAAGCTGCGGAGGCTGGTAACTCTCAGGAACCTCCAGGGCAGACACCAATTCTTAAAACAAGCACCCGTGGCTCTGTTCCAGATTCAATTTAAATATTTTAGAGCAGGTCCACCCAGCAGCCTGCAGCAAGGAATTGTTTAACATTAACACTCAACATATTTTTTGTTTCCTCTCAGCGGAGCAGGGACAGCATCACAGTTTAGTGTAGTACATTTGATCAAAAACTGTTCCTCTGGACAACAATGGTGAACAGAATATAACAAGATTATGAAAACATGTTCACATAAATATTTAAATCCTCTCTTGAATCAGCGAATGGATTTTTTCCCCCAATTCAAACCTTGTGTCTGATGATTCCTAAAAAAAAGAAAGGAGTTAGCATTTTTGCACTTCACTCCCGTGGTTTTTTGAATAGGTTTTTGGTTTGATCTCTGAAAAAGGTCTGTAGTTAATACAAGCTAAGAGATGTTAACGTTTTGTTCTAAGGCATAAAATAAGTCAGTAAATACCACGTTTAAGTAAAATGTTAAGCTTTTACGTGTCTTAGAAAGGGCAGTTGCTAAAAAGTGACTAAATGAGACCACCAGGGTTGTCGGGGACATTAAACGTCATTGCGGCAAAAAAGGGGAACTCATCTACTCGTGGTGGTGACGATGAAGTCATGCGACCGTCCATGGTATAGTTGGTTTTACTTTTGCATATTGCGTTTTGTTCCTTTGAAATGCATAATTGGTCCTCTTGAATGAATACTTTTATCACCTTCAGTCCATTAGTCCTTATGTCCTCAAGATGTCCACTGGGGACCATGTTGATTTAATACAGATTCATGTGGATATAATTTGCATTTGTGCTTTGAAACACAACACTAGTATGTTTGACCTGCTGCTCCTTTTCACATGATAGAGAGGGGGATGAATGTACAATATCAGTGTACGATTTAAGGGCAGGATTTCTTAAGTTGAGGAACAAACCATACTGAGCGCACACAGTAGTAGCTGAGGGAATCATTTGTAATTTAAGGGCATAAACAGTTGATTCAAGGGAGCAGATACCAGTTTTTTCTCCATCCCAGACACCAACTGTGTATTATAATATGTTCAAACGGGGGTAAAAACAAACCTGGCTGATGTCAGAACAGTTAAAGGATCAGATTTCAGTGCAGGAGCCAGAGGAGGAGCAGAGCCAGGCTGTAATGCAGACCCCTACCAGCCAGCTCGTGATCAGCCTCCATCGTCCCTGGCTGTACCCTCTGACCTGAGGGAAGGAGTCCGTGAGCACGGAGCCAGGCGTCACGGGCTGAGCCAAGCTTTGTGTTCAGGCCACTGACCCTCAGACGCCTCCTCACTTTGAACTGCAGCCACCTCCTTATTGTCGCTGCTGTAGCTGAAGGTGTTTCTGTGTTGAGGGTTTTAACACTGGAGAGGTGACAGGCTGCTTGCGAGCAGCAGGAGAGAAGAGATAAAGATGAGGAGGTACATTGGGCCTTGTAGAGGGTTGGATGTGTCCCCATGCTCTCTGGCAGCGGGGACACGGGTGGAGATGGTCGTCCTCTGTGCTGCAGTATTATTAGGACCTTCGTCCTCTGGGTGTTTGGTTGTGAAAAGCTGTTTTGTTGGAGTAGCAGTGGTATCTGTGCCTGCAGAGGGGTGGGATAATGCTCTCTCGTGGGGGGTTGGGGGTGGGGGCGTCAGTGGCTGCCAGACTGCTCGGCTTGTCTGTTAATCTGCGCTCACTGGGAACGAGAAAAGGCTGACGGACAAAATGCCAAGAGTGGGCCAGCAGGCTGCAGATGGCAACACTTCACCGCCGCACGTCACTGCATATTCCTCCTGCAACACTCTTCTTTTTAATCTCTTTCCTTCCAAAGTAAAAGCTTTGCACTCCCAGAGTTCATTCTGTTGTTTTGTGCCTTAAACTAACCAAACCTTCACCATAGAGGTGTAACATCACATGGTGCATTCTGGAGGGCAATTACAAATGATGCAATTGGGAAGAGTTGTTTCAGATAAGATGGTGGTTATAGCAAGTAAACTTTAGTTAAGGTAAAGCAGCTAAAGCACCTGGTTAATGTAAGGGAAACATTGTGGTTATAGATTAAAAGAAATGTCAAACATTGTCTGTGGCAGTCGAGTTACACATCCATCCACCACGCCATTAAGGTGTGGAGGTCACTGGCGTCAACCGGCTGGATGGATATAGTGTTTAAATTGCCGATTTACTTTAAGAATATGAAACTTTTTAATGTTGTGCATCACTGGCCCAAGTTATGAGACCAAATGCATGTTTTTTTTGCTAAAACAACTGTTTGGCTGAAGGTTGTCTCAATTGTCTACACAAAGCAAAGTTTTTAAATCTTATTTTGTTTCTTGTTTCTAATTTGTTTCAAAAATGTCCATCCATCCATCCTGGGATTTTTTTGTGTAAAATAGTCATATTTTAGTATTCCTACACTTTTTCAAACAACTCAAAGCTCTCTGAAGGTCAAGGATACTTAGTATTTGAACATCAGTATTCACTGTACAGCACATCTGCATTTGAGAGAAAAGGCTTGTATCTCATTAAAGAAATAAAAAGACCTACGAGTGGATTCAGACATGAAAAGTCTCTGTGCTGTGCGTTGTGAACCCAGGAGAAGGCGACTGAGGTTGGAATCCCAGCAGCAGCAGCAGAAGTGGCATGTTGGAGCCTGGAGTCGGACATCTGCTGGGGGGGTTGGTCAACATATGTTTCCACCGCGCTGTCTTCCCACAAAGACTACACTCTTATGTCCCTGCAATTAAAAAAAACCTTGAAAATAATGCATGGTGGAAAAAATGAAAGCTTAACATACAGAGTGTGGATGTGGAGGTGTTTAGAGTTTGGATGTGCTGCTGGGAGGAGGTTTGGCTCCAGCTCAGAGGTCACCCTGTCGTCCTGTTTTCACTGAGTTTATATTTATAACACCAACAGACTCTCCATCAGATCTCTCCAGCTGTGGAAGAATCCAGATTCACTGCAACGTGTCCTCCTTTGTGCATCTTACAAGACGAATGAAAATATTTTCCTCTGACAAACAGCTTCAAAGTTTCTACAGTTATGTAGAAAAATGTTTCTGATGTATATTTTCATGCGTATGTCATATTATATTCCATGCTTTTAGTGCATATCACAGTTATTTATGCAAAAATATATACTGTTGGTAAATTGCTTTTAGAAGAAATATGATCAAAATGAATGCATATTGTCACAGCATTATCGTGTGTCTAGATATTTACTATATACTATCATATAGTAAGCCTATTACTTAAGTACTCACATAGTGTTTAAAATAATATGTTCTCAGGTCTCAATTTTGGCTTCTTTATACAAGAACTGTGAACCACAATTTTTGCATTGCAATTCGATGAGAAGTTTGACACCACTCTCAATACATGTTGTTATCAAGTACAGAGCTGGAGTCAGGACGTGGTTAGCCTAGCTTAGCATAAGGAGAGCACTTGTTTAAAACACAAGATAACTAGAGGTGTTGTTGCAGTTCAAAACTTTTGGTTTTGCTTTCAAACCTTCTTCAGTAATAGCAAATTTGATACTGCAACAATGTCACTCGGCTTCTTTCAAGTCATTTTTATTCTTTTAATATTACTCTCCTGGTTTCAAATAGAAATGTTAAAACCAAGTTTGTGGTTTTTGGAGGATTTAGGTGGTGGAACTACTTCTTGTTGAACAACAGTCGTGACTCGCGTGTGCAGCTTCCTGAAGACTTGTCGTGCCAGTGAGGTTATGAGATTTGTACCTGCACAGAGAATAAAACCAAAACTGGAGCTCATCGACCAAATCTCAGCAAAACTAGAGACTCTGCAAGGACTCACTAGTGGACGGATACACTGTTGTTCAATGTAAGATTGTTTGAGCAGGTCCAACACCTTTAGGATGAACTGGAACACCAACTGAGAGCCGGACCTTATCACCAAACATCAGTGTTGGACCTCACTGATGCTCTTGTGTCTGAAAGAGAACAAAGTCCTGCAGCAGGTTCAACATCTGTAGGAAAACCAGAAGAGTGGAGGCTGTTAGTGCCTTTTGGGCATGAAGTGTAAGCATCACTATTAACATTCAAATACATGTCAACTTTACATTTCCACTGCTCTGCAAAGCAGCATGCAGTGGAATATAATGTGTTCAGATGTCGATGTCTCTCCACGGTGTTCCTCTTCTTGAACAGCGAGCTGCTCGGCTGGTCGCAGCAGCCTCGGCCACTCTGGCATTAAACTGGTTAGCGCGACGATGTGATTCCCAGTGGCAGGAGGCTCGAGCTCACTGAGCCTCGCTGTGGGCCGATCACATTAATTATGCTAAACAGCAGTTAAAGCAGGAGGGGAGGGGAGGGAGGGGGGGCAACAAGCTGCATTGGGTCCCTGAGAAATAAACGGACGGGCCGGTGGCGTTCACAGATCACAGCCTGCAGTCAGCCGTGACGACCGCACGAGACGGTCAGAGCTCAGGTCGAGTTTAAAAACAAAGAAACAGGGTTGGAGGGCAGAAACATTATAATGAATCATGGCCTCTCATGGTGAGGAAGGGGAGCGTTGTGGCATGTTCCAGCTTGTAACATGAAAAAAACGACATGGTAAACAATGTGTTTCTGCTGGATTTACATACAGAGTCTTTTGTAGGTGACACAGGCAGCGAAAAGCAGAAACACATTACTCTTTGAAGGAGACAGATTTTCAGAGAATGTATGCTCTTGCTATATAAGAAAAGAGTAAATTGGAAATGTACATACACACATACACAGCTTTTAAATAGCTTTTTAATTAGCAACGTGCCTAACTGTGTCCAGGCTAAGAAAGTGCATATAATTGACATGAAACCCAAGTGAACGGAGAACAATTAATTGTACCTGTCCAGTATTAAGTAGGAGCATGAAAGAGAAAGAAAAAGAGCTGTGAGAAGTATAAACCAGAGTATAGGCCCTGTCGTATCGGCAATCAAAAGATCAGCTCGCAGAGGCAGAAGTAAGTGCATTCTGCGTTGGTTAACTTTGACTCATACATTGTGGTTGTTGACTGTATTAACAGTGGTGAGCCTTTGAAGGAACAAAGAGCACTGTGTCAGAATCCAGATTTATGTAACTTTCCTCTGCTGGAGTTTTAACTGCCCCGGGAAAAAAATATTTGTGACATGAATTACAAATATGTTTGCATTTTGTTGTAAAATTGTTAAAGTATAAGACTGAAAATATGTAATTAGAAAGACTACACAAGTTTGCACAAGTGACATTATAACTTTCCCTCGTGCTGAAGCAACGACGCCTGTGTGTTTTGCACCGGACTATACTCACACGAGCAATGGGTCTGTCTTGTTCTTTAGTTTCCTGGCTGATAGAAAGACCAGGAGTCGCTGGACGAAACACATCAGGCAAGATAAGGTTACATTTGTGCGTGGAACACAGCTAAATTACCTAGCTAGTTAATGTCGGTGACATATATTGTGCAAACTTGACAAGATAGAAAGTTCACTCAGCGGTTTCACACACAACTAAATGGTACTGGACTTGCGAAATTGACTTGCTATATATATATATATATATATACATATATATATATATATATACACAGTATATTTATTTGTCTCTCACTGTTGACTACCGTACATCATTTTTCTCAAATAAGGTCCCATGGAGATCAATGGAAGGGACTTTGCCTCTCTATTGTAGGATTTGTACTAATATTGGAATTGTGCATCACGTGATTTACATTTAGTGCCAATGCACAAAGTAGCGTGTACTTAATGTAGTGGAGCAGAGATTAAGTGTGTGGTGGTCAGGTGGAGGATGGGCAATCTATCAGCTTTTCAGACAAATACAGTCCGATAAATTAACTGTTGACATACTGTCTGTTGGCTACCAGCTAGCTTTCTTGAGAATCCGTGAAACTTTTAGGTCTGCCATTTATGTCCACTAGAGGCTGCAGAGCTCAAAAGTCGCTGAAAGTGATCAGGTCATTTAATGGAAATATGTGTATAAATAGGAATTATCCTCATGGTGTCACGAGTAGGACATGTTTTATGTGGTTTAGCCGGGGAACATGAATATATTACGCATATTTCATTTAAAGCGGGCCACGGAAATTGTGAAGCACGGAAGATTCTACTGCATTACTTTACAAGTAATGTAAAAAATAAATGTAATTTAAACTAAACTAGTTGTGCTTGAATTTCTATTATTCCTTTTCTTTCACATTTAAATATTGTAACCTACTAAAGTACAGCTACTTTTACAAATTTTCTGTCAAAGTACAATGTAGAATGAAATTGAAATATCAATTATAAGTACCTAAGAATTATACTTGAGTAAATTTACTTAGTTCCTTTACACTATTGGTTAAGAGTCAATAGATGTGGAAATATAATATTATCCCAAAGAAACCATATGTGCTAATCTGAGAAAGTGATATTTACAGAAAGTTCGCAGAGAATTTAGAGACAGTAAACAGAGAAAGAGAGAACGATCACCTTCAATCCCCACATTGTCCTTTGTGTCCCTGTCCTTCCTCCCTCCCTCCTGTACTCCTCCCCCTCCTCCATTTTTCCTCCCAGCGTCTCATTTTTCTTTCAGCACTTTATCCGGCTGGCACGGCCCTCAGCCTCATGTTGGGATCTCCTATAGTGACCATTTTCAATTAATGTCTTCATTCGTCAGCAGGGAGCAGTCTAATTCTGGAAGAACCGGCTCTTCTGAGCGGGGAGGCGAGCTCCCAGCCACATCCTGCTACGTTCTTTTTTTTTTTTTTTTATAGCTGGTTTCTTTAAAAAACAAAACAAAAACAACGACATAAATATATTTGAAGTGTTTCAGCAAGTTTGAATTTTAGTTCAACATTTGTCAATGAGTGCTTAATTTTTCACTTTAGTCCGCTAGCTATCCAGAACCTGATACGTAGTATGGTGGTCCTGGGCTCGGGAGTTGTACGGTTTATAGTTTACGTGGCGGGATGGGCCAGTGTACGGTTTGAAGCAGGATGTCAGGTATATCAAGCTGTGACAAGGCCTGTACTGTATCTAGACAACAGACAGAAACTGAGCTCTACATACACTCACATTAATTGTTGAACCGACATCCCTGAATTAATTACTCACAATTTATTGCAATACAAACGTGGCGTTGTAGCTTTTCCAATAGCTGATTAAAAAAAACAACACAAACCTTTTATAAATGTGTAAAACAATTACTGTATTAAAACGTTCCGCGAATCATGTAATCATGTTGTGCATGAACGCGCTAAAAGAGCGCATTAATTGAACATGCTCATGTTTTTTTGGAACGGAGATCTGTAATTATCCGTCCGTGACTTATGAAGGTGAACATGAGACCCGTTCGGTCTCATGCGAGAGTTAAGGCCCAGACACACCAAACAGACGTCAAAGAAGAAGTGGCGACGGAGCCGACTGTTGCTTTAACTCACGTTGCCTGCGTCTCATCCAAAACGTTGCAATTGAACACACCGTCAAAGACTATAGCCAATGGCCAACTAGCACATACGTTCTGCGATTGCATGAGAGGAAATAACTTTCCATAACAGCAGGCAGCGGTAGTCTGCATCAGTTATTACAAAAGATAAACCGGAAGACCTATGACTGTAAATATACAAGCCGTTATGATACACACATTAAAACAAAGCATCTTAAAAGTAATCTCTGTTTGTGATTCTGTAGTAGTATACAGTCATTTGTTTAGTTTATAAAGTGGGAAGTGGCAATGATTGGGGGATGGGGACGAATGGGTACGAGGTTCTACTGAAAAAGAATAGCTTCGGAGCAGCTCATTTAAAAAAAAATATATATATTTTAAACGGAAGGAATGAACATCAACTAGTTTATTTTTTGGGACTGCGAATTCAGTTCAAAATTCTGAATTGTGAACTATGAACATGAGCCTTAAATGTTGTTACACAACACTGCATTGGGGCCAGAAATAATATTCAACCCCAAAATGATATAGAAATATGTAGGAGACCAGCTGTCCAGTGCGATGACAAATATGTAGGCTAGGAAAAATGGCCCGAATGATTGTGTCAGGTAAAACAACCCTCGGACTACTTTGTTATACTCCCAAGCAGATGCATACACGAAAAGCTGCGGACACCATGGACGCGTAGTAGTTTTGTTTAAACTACTTTCTGGAGTCTGCGTAGAGGATCTATAACTTGTCAAATCATCTTCTGAACTGGATCTTCATTGAGTGACGCAGCAGAAGTGTTTTCCTTCTGCTGGGGTGAGGTCTGGGGTGAGGCCTGGGGTAGTGTCCATGCGGTCGCAACAAAATGGCAGTATGCGGACGCTGCACAGAGCCTACGCTTACACCCCTGATGATGAAATGTATGTCACACGGACCCTCACGGGCGCAGTAACAGTTATATTTGATTGTAGTTGATGCTCGCACGTTTTCGCAGCAAAGAGTGGAACAGACTTAAGGCCGTCTATCAGTGGTGAACATGTCACAGTTCGTACAAGTGAAGTCTGTGAGGGCTCAGTCTGCAAGTCTGGAAGGTGGACATTTGGATTCAGCCACTGTTGCAGCCACAAGAATTTGTGCTGAAGGTCAGTTACAGGACCATCAGAAAGGTTAAAACGAATCTCATTTGGGCTTTAAGTCAGACCAACAGCAGTTAGTTTATTTTACACGAATCACAGCCGATCGTATATCAAAGAAGATTCGGCAGTATTGTCGTCAAGATGGACGGGCTAATTCAGGTGGTGGAGTGCGAGCTGCCGGCTTCCTCCAAATCAGCAGATGAAAGCCACCTGGCCCGGGCCGGCTGCCGAGGCTGCCTCGAGAGAAGCATTTCAAAAGGTAGGAGGAATAAAAGTGAGCTTTCAGGCAGCCCACTCAGGGGAAAGCAGGTATTTTGTGAAGTTCAGTTCCAGTCTCTAATCTGCAGTCACAACAAAGGAGGCATTATACGAAGAAGGGGAAATCTTGGATCCAGCTTTCACCCTAACCCCCCCCCGAACACACACACACATCCCAAAACCACTATTTCAAATTATTGGCCCTCCTCATTACAGGAGATAGAAAGTGGCCGGCCTTCTGCACTTGATACAGCTGACGGTAAATAAGACATTCTTGTGCAGATCCACAGATAACTATGAAGGTTACACTGGAGAGAAAAGTGTTTCATATCGGCCCTGCGGTCTGCATAACACCAAATCAATCATGGAAGACCACACGTTTACAGAGATGCAGATGCTTTTCCACAATTTAAAGATCTTTGCCATTGACCTCAATAAAATTAGTTTTTGGTGGTAAAACGTAAATACAGCCATTTAGTCATACCTTGGCTCTGGAACGTTCTTGGGTCCCCAGGAATGCACTCGGAAGTGTGAAGTCGGTCGGATGAACTGTTCTCGAGATATGCGAAGGACATACCCATACACAGAGATCTTGCTTTACGGTTGGATGGCCTAATCGTTACTTTGCTTGAATTAACGGAAAAAAGCTACTCGGCAGCTAAGTCATAGTCAGAAATACTTTCTAGAAAATCCCATTAGGTGCAGCTAAAATAATTGCATAATTATTTACAATACTATATCAATCTTCCACAGCCTGGCTCTTAGACTGGGACAAAAAAACGGGAGACACACAGGTACGCTAAGAAATAAAATGATTTATTAACCAAAAAAAATCTGTCAAAATAAGTCAAACAAATGGGAGGAATCTGTGAAGTCATTAATGTAGGGAGTGGATTAGTGAAAATGTGTGTTGTGCTGTAAAAACAAGAGAAAATAACTAAAAACTCCAACCAACGCAAAGCTGTGAGGTGTAGGTTTGGGAACCAAAACTTTGTTCCAAGTAGGGACCGAATCCAGAATGCCAGGAACCGGGTACCCAAAAAAAATAATTTTGGTTCTGCTTATTGGTTCCTGAACACGCACATTGGTGCGCTCTCCGGAGTTGCTGTCGCTTCACAAAGTGATACATTTAGTTTTTGTTTTGTCTTTGCACTATGGGAAGATTAGTAAGAGTTGCGAGCACGGGAGACCGTGCCACACGGACCACAGGTTTTCTTCTCTGCTCCGCAAAAGCTGATTGCTGTTCGGAGCTTCAGCGTTTCTCTGCCTGCCTCCATCTCTCACTCGCTCCACAGCGGCTCCACTACTCTTATAACACCAGTCATCTATTCTCAACCCAGTCGTATGTTTTTCTCCAACACGCAAGGAATGTTACGTAGCATTTCAACTCGTATGTTTTTTAAATTGACCGCCATTTTCTCAATGAAGTTAAAAAGCCTTTCTGTCTGTCTGTCTTCACGTGGCGTGCTGTACTTGCATCACCGGGACTGTGAGACAGACACGGGCAGAGCAGAGCAAAGTCAGTATGTCGCTCATGAAGTAAGGTTTGGAAAATTATTTAAATGAAATTATTATTATTGTTTTACTTTTGAAACAATTGGGCAGTTGGCTGATTGTATTTACTGCCCGCCTTACGTTGGACCCTGTCTGTGTCACTTTGGCAGGTTTCAGGGTAACAGCACGGGAGACTGGGGAAATTGCACAATTCAGAACTAACTTGTGAATGAAAAAAGTAATGAACAGATTACTATTGAGTTATATTATTTAGTAACAGCAACCAAATTAAACTTTATTCAATTAATTTACAGGTTCCATAAACCTTATGAAGTGAATTGTGAATTTAATTATACATTTGTGTAAAGTTTTTTTTATATACGTTTTTTTCTGGGGTTTTTTGTGTGAAATAAGCATGTTACTTATTTTCACCCCGAATCGATAATCAGAAACGGAACCGGAACCGAAATCGTTAAAATCCAAACGATATCCAAACCTGGTGAGATGAGGGGAGATCTGCCCAACAAAGACTGGCTGCTTTATGCTTTATCCATTGGACACACCTGGCCCAGGTGTGCCCCATGCTGCTGATTACTCTCCACACAGCACAACAACAGCAAAGCAGAGGGGCCATCACACATAGTACTGCAAAGTCTTTGACAGGTAAGCATCCTATGATGTTTCCATATAAGGTTTTAATGAATAACGTCAGCTGTCAATAGGGTCACACTCACTAGCTAGCTTAGACAAACGATAGCCACATAAGCTAGTTAGCTTACTTAGCCTATGTAGGCTAATTAGCCACATAGAACAGGCTAGCTGAACCATTCCTAGCTGTGTGCTAATGGTATAACTTAGCACACTTTAGCTGTCCACAGAGCCTCACTAGATAGCTTATATAGCAAACCATGGCCTCAAAAGCCAGGTAGCTATATAGCGTATGTGGCTACCTTGCTAATGTTAGCTATATAATCGAGCCAGCCGCACAGTTTGCTAGTGTGGTAATAACATAACTTAGCAAACATCATCTGTCCAGAGTCAGAAGAGATGACACATTGAAAGTTAGCATGCTTTCTTTATCTTACATGTCTGTTTTATTTTACTGTGAGCTGCAAGTAAGTTTGTAGGCTGCTTGAAGAAGTGAATTATTGTCAAATATAGTAATGGTCTGATCGAGGCTTTTACCCATCACATGTTTTTTTCATTTTATTTCATGCTGTGTTAATTAATATATTTGTTGATGATGTTCTCTGCACTTGTGGCATAAAGTATTGTTACTTTGTTACCCTCTTTGTGGTCCTTCAGCAAAAAGGTCTGAGAAGGCTCTCGCAGCTAAATACTCCTGGGTCAGGAGTATTTAGTCAAGACGTTCTCCTGAAATTGGTGGAACAAAGATGTTTGGTCCTGGAATTCTTTGTTGATTTGTGGACAAAATAGTATACATTTTTTATATATTTATTTTGCCAAATTGTCTGTTCATAGATGTATTTATGTATATAGAGAGACCCCCCTCTCTTTAGTTAATTACTAGGAGGTTATATAATTCTGCTTCTGTGAGCTATTATTGCCGTTCAGTTCATGTTGCATTCAACACTGATGACAAACAGCCTCAGGTTGTGTTTCTGTAGATTTGTATCAGTAAACTAACAGGTAAAGACTGAGAGAAGCCAATGTTATTATAGTATTATGTCTGCTACTGAACAGATATACTTTACTGGTAACACTCTCAAACATTATCGTGTTTTTTGGACAATTTCTAGAAATAATTTTCTTTTCCTTCATGCAGGTGAACTCTCCACTTTGCAGAGAGAAACTATGGAGAAGTGTTGTTGTCATGTTGATGCTGGCTGAAGCTGATCTGTGTTGGCTGGAGAAACCCTGCAGAGCTGCCAGGATGAGCAGAGCTGCCAGCCAGAGAGGCTGCATTGGCCTGAGAGGGTAAGAACATAAAAAAAAAAAATCAATAAATATTGATTGAAGGGTGTTTTTATTTGATGTCTCATGCTCTATGTGTGTCATTACAAAGCATACCAGTCCTGCATCTTTCACAGAGCTGTGCAACATGCAGTAGAGGCTCAAATTCAAACACAGTATGTTGATATTTGTACCTTTTTGTAGTGTTCAAACACACACAAACTTTTATTTAATCAATTGAAGTCAAGTTCAATGGAAACATTTGATATTTGATGTTGATAATGTATCTTTTCATACATTCGATATTGCTTATTGATGGTTGCTGGCAACGACTTGATACTGTGCGATAACTGCAATCTTTCAGGTTTATTGCATGCCACACTATGCAAAATGAATCATATGAAATCTTGGTCTTAAATCTGTGTCAGACTTTACAAAGCAACAGGGCCTGCAAAGGTATTTATTTATTTATATAACTTTAGCCAGTGTTTTCTGTCATTTCATGTTGTATTGCAATTGGTGGGTCATAGCAGCTGTCGCATTTGACCTCATGTGAGAATCACTCATATGAACAGTGTGACACACTTAAGAGAACTTATTGACCAATTTTCTCACATTTATTTGAGATATTTTTTGTCCAGGCAGTCTGTCTTATTCCACAGTGGGAAAACACATTTCAATTAATAGTTATGATATGAATAATGTTTTGTTTAAATGTAAACAAAATCAACTAGAAAAATAAAATGTTTTCAGTGTAATGTGCATCATGGCTGCCAATTCACTAAGAGGGTCAATTTGTTGGCATCTAACTTTATGTTAAACCATTTGTTTTATTTTATTTCTGGCACGGTTCTGCAGTGACACTGAACTAAACATCAAATTCAGGAGTTTCTGATGAAAAATAATGTCAGGCTGAGTTTTGGGGAGATATGTTTGTATTGATGCAAAAGAAATCTAAGACATTTGATGTAAACATGATGTCTTGGGTCTTTCTGTTGATGTAAGCATCAAACTTTCTCAATTTATTGTGGCAACAAGAAGATACTCAATATTTATATGATGTCATATAGTCTATAAAACTTTCAAATGAAAACTGACTCATGTAGCTGAAATCATAAATTGCATTTGGCTGCTATTTTCAGCCTCATCCCTCCTAACTCTACAGGCCTGGTGTTTGTGTTAGTGTGTGGTGCTGTTTGGCGCTGATACCAGAGGAACCCTGACGGTCCGGCGGGGAGGGGACGAGGTGGAGGAGGGTGGTTTGAGTGATTTTGAGAGCAGGGTTTGGGGTTGGTTGGTGGGGATCCTGGCTGTCAGAGGACATGAGGATGACAGGCTTGGCTGCCACTCACCGCCACTCTTCCTGATCGGCTGTGATGTGCCAAGATGGACATCAGCACAGCCGGGGTCTCTCTGGCTACCAGCCCCGCCTGTCCGCTCGAATGCCAACACGAACTGCACAATGTCTTGTTTTAGGGGAAGAACCGCGGCACTTTTGGCATTAGGCGGCTGCCTCCGTGTCATTTGGCTGCCATTCTGATGTCTTCAGGGCCTTTTGGAGGGAACCGCACCGCCTCTGTGGGGTTTTTTTTATCAGGAAAAAGCGGCGAACAAATCAGTCCAAAACTTTCATGTTCGGTGCCAACGTGACCGTCAGCCCTCACCCAGCAGAATTGATGAGTGCCTTCTGATAATCCATTAAGACACAGCTAAAGGTCGCAGGGTATAAATAGCCTTCAAGGGCACCATGTGGAGTCGTCTGAGAGAAATAAAACTGAAGAGGACACACGTGAATCTCCTCATTAATCTGGAACATGGAGGTGTTTGTTATTAAACATCTTTGTCAGGTGGCCTGTGACATTTGTTCCTCCGGTGGGGATATACAGTGGGATGGACAAAATAACAGGATATCTTGACCTTTTCTTGCCCATGACCTCATTCATAGATCCTAACATAATTAAATAACAAGTCGAACAATTAGAAAGTTTTCAAGTCATGTTTGTCTGACTCTGTTTTCAGTGGCACTGAGGGAGTTCCAAATGGATTATATAGAAACTTTCAACCATACTATTTTACCAAATTATTGTTATCAGTCTTAGAAAGCTGCAGTGGTCCCATTTAAATGTCTTACCCCACATAAAGCCCTCCATAAATGATGATGGAAAGTAAGTGAGTACATTTACTCAAGTACTGAGTTCAATTTTGAGGTACGTGGACTTTACCTGGGTGTTTCCATTTTATGCTACTTTATTTATCGCCTATTACATTTTAGAGGCAAAAATTGTATTGTATATATTTTTACTGCACTACATTTTCTTTATCAGCTTAGTTTTTTGCAGACTAATAACTTATGATATACTATTATAGATTCAGTTACACAGCAGTTTAAATTACAGTAACATTGGAGTAATGCACATATTAATGAATCAATAGTTCTAATCCAATATTATAATATATATTCGGAAATGGGCCATTCTGCATAATGAATACTTTTACTTTAGGTAAGTATATTTTGGTGATAAAGTTTACTACTTTTACCTAAGTTAGATTTCAAATGCAGGAATTTTACTTGTGTTTCGACACTTTAATAATGCTGCTTTTATTTAAGTAAAGGTCCGAATCATTCCACCATTGATAAGTACTGAATTAAAGGATTATATCAGTGGTTGTGCATCTTTCAGAGTACTTACTGTACTCCGTATCATGCATACATGATCGTTTTGCAAGCCCTGCAGCTTTTTTAGAAATTTGAATATAATGTTCCAACTATTCTGGATTCTATTTGTCTTCACACAATATGAATATCTGTTAAGATTATTCTTGAAAACATGCTTTAAGGTAAGACAATAACTTCGTTCACAGTTACATTCTAAAGAAATTAATGGAAACCAATGGCCGTCTGGAACGATTACAAAAAATTACATCCAAAAATCTACAATTCTGTCATCTAATAATGTACTGTATTTGTCCCCTTGGGGAAATTCGTTTTGTTGTTATTTTCTTGATTAACACACAAACACAGGCATCAATGTGTAGAGATGTCAGGATGATGGACCTCCGCAGCACAGTGCCCCGAGCGGTTAGGGGTTCGGTGCCTTGCTCAAGGGAACCTCAGCGGTACCCAGAAGGTGGACTGGCACCTCTCCAGTTACCAGTCCACACTCCGTACTTGGTCTAACTGGCAACTCCAAGGTTCCCAAGCCAAGTACCTGTGGACTGAGCTACTGCAGCCCTGCTATCTGCGTTTAAAATGTGAAGAAAAAATATAAATAGGTCTCCAGGATTTGTAGTTAAGTGACTAAAACATGCAAACACATTAATGGGATCTTTTAAGCTGCAAAATGTAAATTTATTTTTAGTTCTGTCAAGTCACGTGTTGATCCAACATTTTTTCAGGCTGTAGTTTATGACGTTATATTGCAATGTGTTTTTGTTATTTTGTCCACTTTCTTCATGAATTCAAATTCAAGCACAATAAGTCCGACATTTCGATCAAATTAGGTATTTAATGTCTTTTGAGCCACAAGCTTTAATCAAATCACCAAAAACGGAAAAGCAAAACACAAAATTGGAACTTTCTATCAATCTTTATATGTTTACCTTTTATGTATCTCTTTGCTATAAATCAAAAAAAGTAGTTGATTTTCGACTGCAGTTAAATATCTGTTTACATCAGTATTGTTTGTAAAAATTGAAAGCTGATACACAAAATACAAGTTTCATCTATAATTGAAAGAAATATACATGAGGTCACATTTAATATGTGGTAAACAAATGTAATTGTGATTTTAAGATCCATACAGTTTTGTTTAAACAGCGACAGCAATGTTTTGTCAGTGTGAACGCTGTTAGACAGAGGATCTGAATCTCCATGAACACTTATATGAATGAAATGCAGTTTGTTGATGAGAAAAAACAATCTCTGAACACAGCGAGCCGAGCTTCACAACCACGTCCAAGTTTACCGACGAGCAGTTTGACCGAACATTTTGGCTCTGAGTGACAGAGAGGCAGATGGCGCTCATGGCTGATGCTCAAAACCTTCCACACGCACACTCTGGTCCATGATGTCTGCCAGCCCTCTGGGCTCTGTGGCTGCCTCTACATTCACCATTCAATATGTTTGGATGACACACACACACACACACACACACACACACACACACACACACACTACGAGTGTATAGATGCTGTAGTGCAGCAGCTGGTTGTACAGTAAAGGTGTCAGCTCTGTTGTATGGAGACTCTCCAGCAGAATATATTAACCTCAGTGGTTCAGTATATTCCACAGTGTATCTGCAGTGACAGACTGTTAGTCCTCAGAGCTCCTATTGGACCGGTACTGCATATATTTCAGCTGAGAGCCAGGGGAGATCCTGCTTTTTGATTGGCTGTCAGGTGTCTGTTATCTTGTGTTTATGGTCAACTGATCTAAATCAGTGCTCAAGGTAATAAACTGCAGGTAACCATCGCAGCAGTACTGTAGCTGTGCACTATGTTACCAGTTAACTCACTCAAGGACCCTGGGACCTCTTCAAGTATTACTAAAACCCCTCACAAGCACCCCTGGAACTTCTTCAGTGACAACCTAAATCTCCACTGAACCTCTGGGACCTTTTCAAAGACCCTGAAACCCCCTGTGTGACTCCAGGATTCTCTTAAAGGGTACTTGGAAGAACTCATGAAGGACGTTTCCATCCTGCTCAAAGATATCTGGTCACCTAATGAGGACCCTGGAACCCCCTAAGGACTTAAGGATCATCTTCAAGGAACACCCACAACTCCTTCAAGGATCCCTTGGACATCCTCAAGGACAATTGTCTCCTCAAGGATCTCTCAAAACTCCTGAATGACTTCAGGAAACTCTTTAAGGTGGCTTCTGCAGAATCGATATAACATGTCATGGACCCTGGAACCCATGATGGACTTCTGACCCCCAAAATCTCTCCCAGGACACCAGCATCTCCAGAAGGACTCTAATAATCTCTTCAAGTACAAATCAAAACCCTCATAAGGATGGCTGGAAGTTCCTTAGTGACAATTTAAGTCTCCACTGGACCTCAGTTATCTTCTCAAGGACACCTGGAACCAAGGAGGGGTTCCTCACAAAACCTCTAAAAACCTCACAAGGACACCTGTAACCTCTCCCAGGATCCCATGAACCTCTTCAAGGAAACGCTGAAGCCTCTCCAGGACATTAGACACCTTTTCATGAGCTCATGGAAGCTCCTCGAGGACCAATTACATCTCTTTCAGGACCCTGTGGAACTCCTCAAGGACCTCTGGTGTCTCCATTTTTCTGTCGAGTGTAAATCATACCCGCCATATATTGTAAATAGATTCACCTTAACCATAGTTCAAGTCAACAGTTAGACCTCCGTTCTAGATCAGAGCTAAAGGTAAACTATCCTGCGGGTAACCACAGCAATGGTGCTGATGCTTCAGGCTTTGTTAGCAGTTAACTGACAGGTGGAACTAACTCCCCCCATGATGTTTTACTGACTACCAACATACTTTAAAACATGGAGAAGTCAAACAAACTTTTTTCAGCTTTTTCTTGGTTTAGGAGAATGCCTTGTAGTGTGACGTTTCTGGATCAGGCCTACACAACTGCTTGTGTTTAGACAATATTTAACATTTGACAACTCATTATTTAATTCATGATTCAGCTGCCTCAGTACATTCAGTCTGAGAGCTCAGCGTCTACAGCTGACATGTTTTCCTCCTCGCCGTCTCTTTGCTGGAGAACAATGAAGTCATTATTGCACTGATTTGTTTCTTCTGCTCAGTGAACCAAATGCGTGGATGATCTGTGGTGTGTTTCTAATCGTCGGAGCACGTGTCCAGCAGGTCCTTATTACTGTCCTCATGCTGCGTTCACAGTACACAGGAAAGATCTGTATATTAGAGCATCTGTCCCGAAATACAATTTAGCTAAGGTTTCAGGAAATAAAAATATATTTGTAACATTATTGACCACATGAGGCTCACCCATTTTGAGCAACAAGATAAAGTGTTATGTTGTTAACACAAGAAATGTTTCTTGTATAAACGGAATAATTCGGTATGTAGCAATAACAAGAAAAAGGCATTATTACATTAAACAAATATCGTGTTGTAACGTGAAAGGGATCTTGTTAGAATGAGTAACTGTAGATGTTCGCAGTAGGTAGAGATTGGAAAAAAATACAAATACCATACCTTTGTTCATTTTGTGCAACTCTGACTGTTTTATTTATTTTTCAGTATCAAGAGTGAATGTGCAGTGCACTTGTGAAAATGATCCAAATTCTGGCTTAAAGTGTTAGTATCTGTGGGCTCTAAGTTGCAGACCTGTAGCATGAATGCTTACACACAGTTCCGTGTGCCTGACCTCCCAGGAAATTATAAACTACATATTCTTGTCACTAGCAGCATCGATCTTCACTTGATTGTCAACAAGGAAGTTCTGCCATAACCGAGAAAATTCATCAGAAAGGTTAAACAGCTTCAGTCCCGTGAGTCAGTGAATCTTCTCTGATCTCATTCACTTCCTACAGCATATCAGATGGTCCTGATTCCTCACCAGCACTAGAGAGAGCAATCAGTTCCTGTAGTGGATTTCAAAGCTATTTGGCCTATTTACACTTCATACTGAGTACAATATATATGTCGACAGCCGCAGAAAATAAAGGATGATGTGTGGTATTTATTTCTCTGTGTGGTTCTCCCTCTGCAGTCTCAACCACCTGGAACACAAAGGCATCTGACAGCAATCATGACGAGAGGAAAAATGCTAGAAAACAAACACTCTTGTTTGGAGCTCCGGCTTCCTGGCTTTTGTCAAATGCTCCATGCTCCAAATCCTCTAATGTTTTGCAAGTGCAGATGCTGCAGAGCTAAACATTTAGAATTAGGGGAAGAACAACCGGAGAATACACAGGAGATGCCACGAACAAGATCTTTTGGACAGTGTGGAGGAGGAGAACAAAAAACTAAACAAAAGGGTCATTTAATATGGCTGATGTGGTGACTGTGGCAGTGGAAGGACAGCTGGCGAACCATGCCTGTTAATGTGTCTTCATATGGACACTTTGGCTTCACTGAGCTTCAGCGGGACAGCAAGCCAGTCGGGCGGGCGGATGGATGGATGGCTGGGTGGGTGGGTGGATGCAGTGCTGGGTGGCAGTGTGCTGCTTCTGCTGCTGTGATGCCCAGGGGCACCGCCGAGCTCCACAAAGAGGGAAAGGGAAAACAGATGTTGACAATCAGGTCTTTTTTCTCTCTCTCTCTCTCTCTCTCTCTCTCTCTCTTTCTCTTTCTCTGGTTAGTGAGAGGAAGGAAGTGAAATGCACATATTTGGGTAACTTATTGGATTTTGGGGATAAATTGGAGAAACGTGTCGAGGCTCGTTCTGCTGACGAGATCCTGCTGGAGTTTAACTGACTGAAGCATCAACATGCTGACAGAAGTTTGTGTCCTCTGTTTAGTCGACATGATGTTTCATAATGCATGTTTTTACAAGCTTCATGTTTATGTTACAAACCCTTTAAAAATGTATTCATCATTATAATAATTCAATAAACCGTCGAGATTTAAAAAAAACAAAACAACAGACAAACAATGATTTTGACAGACATTTGTGTTACATTTTTGTTGCTGTAGGCATAAGCCCTGTTTAATTAATAAAAAAAAGTTGTTGATTAGTAACTAGTGCAGTTCCACGTTCAAAATGTGCATGTTTGGAACGGGCCGATTGCTTGGCCTTCGGTACTTCTGCTTGCAGCTTTATCGAGAGTCACTCATCCAAACAACTCACGCGGTGTAACAGTTAATAGGGGTCCGCTCTCAATACACTACAGTGTGTACATAACGCACTACTAATAAATACGTCATGAGCTTGCACTCGACACTGCAATTCCTCATCAATACACCCATTACGTGTGAAGTCAATTGAATGAACTGTTGGCGAAAACATTATCAACATGGAGCATTTCTTCCACTCCGACTCTTGTAAACGTGACTTATTCTTTCAGTAAAACATTTGCAGAGATTTAAAAAATATTGCCGGATAAACCCTCTGCTGGGTCACAGGGCAAAAATTTGCTGCGGGCCCCCATCAATCCTCCATCTTTCATCGTAAATGGTATAAATAGTTTTTGGTAACTGGATTAAGCACACATTAATTGAGGACTATGCACCATGTAAAAACAGTATATAGACTGAAATAATAAAGGGCCCTAAAAGTAGACTCCAGATTTGGAAACGATGCACAATTCATCCTTAAAAATATGTATGAAAACCAGAATGTATGCTGGTCCTCAAAAATGTTTACCAGTTGTTTAACTATCTCTCAGTAATATTTTAAGACATGCATTATATAATTACATTTTTTTTAAATGATTATAAAATTAAATCCCTTTTTTAATGGAAAGTTCCAAGTATTAGAATAGTGACTTGTTCTACCAGTAAGAGATCAGTCAACTCGTATAGACAAAATGCCAACAAGTATACGCTTGTATTCATGTTTTTAAATGTAAAATATATTTTGTATATGGCATTTATTAATGTACAAAAGCTTGTAAACACACTGTATAACAACCACATGTTAATAAATCCCATCCTTATCTGATCTGCACCAAGAACACAAAATGATTCAATTCAAGTTTTTTGACATAAATGAGTCACACTTGGCCAGATGTTGTAGTTCACCATCAATTCTTTCTTTTGTTTTTTTATTGTAACAGGAACACAGAATCCCTAGGACATGACAGCAGGGCACGTTTTCTAAAGTCATGGAGCAGGTGAGAAGAAACCTTTTAATAGTATCGGAAACATCTGGCCTGGTTTCAGACAACTTCCCGCTTCAAATTAAAATAGTAGATATAACCCAGAAACACAACACTGCCTCCTACTGGGAGCTGAATTAATGACCAGCATTTTACTGTGTATTCAGTTTATGTAGGCATAGCCCAGGTCCTCAGTTGTATTTAGCAACACATATGGTCATTTATTTTACACATAAAGGTAAATGTCCCTTCAGCCATTTTGCTTTGATGCACTCATGCATTGACTTTTGGATATGTAAGCTCCATGTCAACACTCAGGGAGGGTACTTTTTTATAAAAGTCTACACTACATTTCTTTTGTCTCAACGCTGCAAGATGACAGATATTCAAGTATGTGCCACGACAGCTGTCAGTTAAAAACATATTCATGAATATACAAAATCTCATGCGTCACGTGAACACAGTCAGTTCTTTTTGTTAATAGAGCAGCAATAAAAACACACATAGATCAACATCCCGTTCATAAAGTTTTATTTGTTTTGTAAATGCATTAATTGAAAGTACATGAGGGTAAAGCTGTTTTAAAATGAAAGAAAGACATTTTTGACATAATTGTTTGCTATTGTTACGTTAAATTTGATTAATCTCATGAAATGTAAGTATTTTTAAAAAGTTACAATATATACACACACTGATACTAGATATTCTGCAATAGACCGTGCATGACCATGACCTTTTGTGACCTCCATGCTCTGCAGCTCCGCGGCTGCATATGAACTACATTTTGGGGAGTCCCTCAGGCTTCCCATATAAAACCGTAAGAGCTCAGCCCACCGTACTTGACCTGCAGACAGACACAGTTAGAAACTAGCTGGTGAAGAAAGTAGAACATTTACAGCTAAAAGCAGAGTGAATATTGGACTGAGATTCATCAGGAATAAACAAACACTACTTCAATTTGATGATAATTTTGCTCTGTGTCTGCTATGTAAGTACGTTATTTATCACAACCTTAAGATATTTATCAAAACTTTATAAGCTGATGTCTCAGTGTCTTCTGTCTTTTCTGACAGTTTAGTGGGTAAACGGTTATGGTTAGCTAACAGTGTATTATAGTAGTTTTAGTTAAGTTCAGGATAGCTAACTGTTTTAGTGGTTAAATATGTTAAGTTAATTTAGCTAACAATTCACTTTAGTAGCCAAACTAAGTAGCAAATATTTAATTTTAGCAGCGAAAATGGTTCTAATTTAATATTTTATTTTAATTGTTAAAAATAAACCACTTAAACCATTATCTGCAAAGCAATGGAAACAGTCTAAACAACTAAAATGAACTTTCAGCTAAATTGAAATACGAAATTTCAATAGACAAATCAACTGTTAGCTAACTGAGCCTAACAATTTTACCTACAAAAATAAACTGTTCAAGTTAGCTAATCACAGCTAAAATTGTTAAGTTTAAACAGTGTAGGCTAGTTTAGCTCAGAGTTCATTTCAGTCGCTTAAACTGTTTAACATTAATTGCTTTGCAGATGAATTTAAATGAGCTAACTGCTTATTTTAGCAGCTATAACAGCTACATTCAGGTTACCTAATGGGTGCAGCTTAAACTGCAGTGTTCAGACTAGCTAACTGCTAGGTTTGCCTTTGCTGGCAACAGGTTGAAAGTTCAAATAATTTGAAGCACAAAAACTTTCCCTCAGTGTATTTTATTTCATTTATGTGTAAAATATCTGGAACATGTTTGCACAAAACAACTTATTTTAAGTTGCTTCCTAGAACTTTTTGTACTTGTTGCTCAAGAGTTCAGCAAAGTTGAACTCTGAAGCACCTTTTACGTGGTCTGGCATCACTGCTGTTCATTCGAAAACAATGGCTCAAGTGGTGCAGTATGGTTCTTCAGTTGATCACGTGTAGACAGCCCCCCCTCCTCCCGCTCCTCACCTCCTGGCCTGGTGTACCTTACCCCCCAACAACCCGAATGTCCCTCCGTATCTCCGGCTGAATCGCATTCCTCCGTTTGGCCGCCACAATGGGAGAACTGTTTGATGGCGGCTCTGCTCTGGTTCAGGTATTCCCCCTCTGATTAGGAACCTGAGCTTCACAGACCCCCCGCACCTCCCTCTGAGCCCTTTATTATCCCTTCATCCCCCCCAACTTCAGCACAAACAGACAGTGAAATTATCTTACAGGTTAAAGCACATGTTTGTTGATGTGCGACATGATGGGACACTGCTGCTTCGGCGGAGCCCCGCTGCTTTTATCTGTCCTGGGGAAAAACAAACAAAACCAAACCTCATAACTCCTGTCTTGGTTTGAAAAGGATCTCATACTTCTGTTTCAGTTGAAAACCTATAACTACAAATGATCTTATGAAAGCCTTTCAGAACTAAATAAAACATTTAGTGGTTAGCTGCAAAACAGCGCTGCATTTACAGGCTAGGGGAAATAATTGGCTGTGAATGAGCCATTTTTAATTAATCAACACATTTAACCGCATTTCCAGAAACATTTTAAAGAAAGAGATATGCGGAAGGACAGAATGCACATAAAATATTTTAGGGTGTTCGGTATGGGTGACCATATATTGTACATCCCATATAAGAAATACTGTTGTATGGTGGACAAATTTAAAACGAGGTGGATTTTGTGGACATTTTGAAGGTAGTTTTCATTGGACAGTCATAGTATACAAATACACTCATTATGAATAACTCGGTAAAAACTTAGTTTAACCTCTTTAACCCTGCTGTTTAGCCTGTAAATCGTCACCTTAGTTAAACATTAATTTGGAAAATATTTTTTTCCCCTACACTGTACTGACCTACTTATAGTCCCTACACTCCACATATGAATACGCATATATACATATTTGAATTACCTTTTTTTAAACCCAAGACATATATTTACATTTCATGGAGACTTTTGAGATATCTTGTGCGTTATTTTATACACGTTTACCCAATATGTACACTGACGTGAGTTGAGTTTGTACAAGTGGGTAAATGGGAGGTTTAAAGGGGTTAAACAAATTATTAAACAAATCAAAAACTGCTCAAATTTAAATTACTAAATAATTTATAGTAAAAAAATATATATATCTTGTTTTGAATCTCGGATAGAAAAAGTAGATTGTAACTAACTACATTTACACAAGTCTGATACTCAAGTACAGTTTTAGGTGCTTGTACTTTACTTACTACTTATTCATAATTAATAAATATTTTGACTTCAGTTAAAAGTCATTAATAAGAACTATGTTTGTGTTGCCTTTATGCTACATCTGACATTTTTAAAGTTTCAGGAAGACTCTTTTAATGCACGTTTGACCACTTACTGTTTGGAAAGAGTTAGTAGAACATCTGGGCCAATATTTTTCAAATTATTGAGATTTACATAAATTGACTCGAGACCAAGGTTACTTGTTTTGGGGTATCAACATCTTTAATACAATAAACACCATAAAAAATGGCATCTGACTGTAATGATATGCAAGATAAATAACTTAAAATACTTTTTAAAAATACATCTATAACATTTGGCTTATATGACCAAAATCCAATTCATTTAAACATATATATATATATATATATATATATATGGTTTGAGTCGTATTTTTGGAGTTTCTTTCCTTATTAATGACTTATAACTGACCCATGAAGCATTAGTGAATTATTTATTAAGATAATAAACCCTTTAAAAAGAGCGCTTTATTATAGTTTTTCTCCCCTACATTTAACTGACAGTCACCAGTTATTTTGCAATGTAAACTGTAAGTGAAGTTTAAAAGTGGACTTACTGATGGAGCAGTGTGTGGTGTTTTTCAGGCGGACGTTGGGCAGCGTTCACCCTTCATGGAGCGTGATGGTCTGCTCTCTCTCTCTCGCCGGGCTTCCACAGGGTCCTTCAGTCTGGAGGTATTTATGCCATAACACACAAGTTTTCTGCTAAAGGAGGGATGGAGGGGAGAAAGGGGGGGAAGGAAAGGATAGAAACCCAAAACAAAACATAGCATGATAGTGTGTAAGCAGTTCCATGTGTCCGGAGAACTGATGGAGCTTCAGCCTTCTGCCCCCTCTCTCTACCTGCCTCCGTCCCATTAAAAGTGACTCTAGAAAAGCTGTAGAAGTTGTTTGGAAACAGTTCAGTTTAGCCGGGGCTGTCTTTCTTCTTCTTCTTCTTCTTCTTCTTCTTCTTCTTCTTCTTCTGCTTCTGGTGATGGTGATGATGATGATAATGAAGAACAAGCCCTAATTATACCCGAGGAGGAAAAAAAGAGAAGGGAGAAGCGACCCGAGGCGTACGGCGATGCGGAAAAAAGGCTCATCATTCTGCTCCGCTGTGTGTGTGTGTGTGTGTGTGTGTGTGCTGTGTTTCAGTGTGTGTGTGTGTGTGTGCTGTGTTTCAGTGTGTGTGAGGGGGTGTGTGTTTTCCCTCTCTGAGCAGATGACTGCCGCTCACCTTGCCACGGGGTCTGCATGAGATTGGTTCATTGTCAAGGAGCTTTTTTTTTTTTTTTTTTTTTTTTTTTTTACCCATGATTCCATATGGTATGGAGCGGGCTACATGTTGCCCAACATGCCAGTGCAAATGTTTTCTCAATTAGGTGTCTTATCTCCGGTGAGCGCACTCGCATCAGATGAAGCTTGCTGACAGCGTAATGGCAGGGAAAACCTCGGAAGGCTCCATCAAATGGCAGCTCTGCTACGACATCTCAGCCAGGACCTGGTGGATGGTAAGTTGGCACAAAATTTTCTTTTTTTTTTTATCGCTTTCTTCTCCTTCCTCCCTTTTTCCTTCAACCAAAAGAGGAACATTCCCTCCTCCTCTTTCTCTTCCTTCTTCTTCTTGTGACTTTCAGAAACACCGCACCACACAGCAGCTTTGTGTTTTATTTCCCAAAAAATGTCCTGGATTTGTGACCCGCTCGGACTGTTTGTTGTTTTTATCTGTCAGCGTCCCGTCTCCGCCGCCCCCTCGCTGTGCTCCCCTCTCTTGTCTCGTCCCGTTAGCGGACTGGTGCCAGCTCAGGTCTGCAGCCGCGACCGGGGGTTTGTTCTTTTCTGTCGAGCCTCCTCTTGTCATCCTTTTACTCTTGTTCCATCTAATTAACGGGAAACTTCTATGAAAACAAAAAAAAAATCTGGCTTTGTTTCGGTCTCCTAGAAATACCAAAGCTGAACATTGCGCTCGGTTCCTGAGCTCTGACACATCTCCGCCGTTGTGGCAATTACATCGCACCAGGGAACCAACACCCCCTCCTTTCTCACTCTTACACCCATCTCAGCGGTGGTGTCCCGGGACACGCCGGGGCTCCGGCTGCAGCGGCGGGGCCACATTTAGCAGCTTGTCGTGGTCAGCGAGGCCAGCCGACCTTTGACACCCCCGTCACTGCTGTGGTGGTTGAAGTGGAGAATTAAGGGGGTGGGGGGGGGGGTGAAGTCCAGGCAGGGAGAAGCTGGCAGCCAGGCGGGGGTTGAGGGGCAGTTTGGTGACTCCGCTGAGAGATGAGGAGGGGGTCGGGGGGAGTTTTGGTAACACACAATAGTCTATTGTGGCCGGCTCGTCGAAATGAGCCAGAGAGATGAAAGAGCTCCCAGTGCTGAGAGTTCGTTAGAGGACAGCTCATTATTACTGTCACCGTTACATTTAACACTTTATTACCACGGAGTGATGCTGGGGTTGGTTTTGGTGCACGGACACTGCAGGTTCCTCTCCTCCTCCAGCCTCAAAAAGAGTTGTGTTGCCGAAGATACAAAGGCGGCTTTATCCTCTCCGTAACAGGGCCGTGAACTTTGTGAATTCCTCTCGGTCAATCCAAAACTACCAACCCCCCTGTCCCCTAAACACACACGCACACTTTCACCATGCAGACCACCACGAGCAGCAGGATGGCGGCGGGCAGCCCATGGATGTTGATGGGAGTTTTTTTACTCTGCCGGCCACCGTTGCCGTCTGCTCAGGGTCCGAGCAGTGTGTGTGTGTGTGTGTGTGTGTGCGTGCGTGTCTGTGTGTGTGTGTGTGTGTGGAGGCTCGGTTGGTGGGTGGGAGAGTTTTGTTCCCGGCTGTGTGCGAGCAGGCAGGAGGTCTGAATGTGCCGGCCGGCTCGGCTGGAGGACAATGTCATTTTGAAAACGATCAGTTTGTTGGCTGATTTTTATTTATTTTTCCTTTTAATATGGCAAATAACAATCAGTTATTTGTACTCTGATCAAATCTCCAGTTTAAAATGTAACACTGATGTGACTTTTTGTCCGAATGAATTTGATCCCCAAATAATTTTTATGTTAAGGTGTAACCATGGACACAGTATATCTCTTCTCAAATTATTGTGAACGTCGCTTCTTTGTGTCACATAATGTGTCGCAAATAAACGAAAATCACATTAAGCTATAACAGTGATGATTTTGTCTGCAGAATTGATATCATTATTACACATCACAGATCTTCAATGAAAAAGTTTGATTTAACTTACATTAAATGCGTTACAAATCATACATTTATACTTTTTGTGTTTAAAAAGGTATTACATATCTTGTATTTTAAAATATATGAATAAAAAAATTGTCCCAGGGAGTCATTTAAACAACCTGACTTTTATTGCTTAGGTTATTTATACTTAATTCATTTATGCTTTAAAGCTTCATGACAAAATTAAGATTTTTCTGAATGAATTATGAATAAAATGTTGTACTGCTACACCAAAATATATTGAAAATATAACTGGATTTAAGGAAATATGGCACAGTAAAATACCTTTTTTTTTGGAAGGTAAACCTAAAATCTTAATTTTGAATTATTGAAATGAATTGCTTAGTTTTTTGATGGCTTTATTTTATTTAAGTATATTGCAATATGTATACTGAGGGAAACCACCAGGTATCTGCAATAAAATCCTCTCAAATTAATAGAAAATTGCTCTCTCCCCTTTTGAAAATCAAACATTTTATGATTAAAAAACAAACACGTTACGAACAGTTTTATATATTTTATTGAGATGTCTCTGATGCTCCGCTGCTAAATGTTCACAACGGGGTAATTAGTCGGACATAAATCCGTCCGCGCTTTCAACATCAGAGTCCGAAGCAGCAGAAAAGGTTAAAGTGGCTGAAAGCGGATTATCTGCTTAAAATCTAAAAAGCAGCTGTGATGATTTCTGTTGTGTTCTTTCAGGGAAACGGATCAGTTTTTAATTTGGTTTTTAGTGGATTTTAGTTATTTAATCTCATTCATATTTAAAAACTGCGGTAAAAACTGCTGTTTGATCATTTAATTAGTTGTCCTCAGTTGATATATTAATATAAGTATCGATATTAATAAGTTCAGGCTAATTTATATTTCTAGCCATGAAAAATACTACATCGTTTTGAATATCATAAAAAATATATACATATATATATATATATGTTTTATATATAGGAATTTTCATTTTCACACTATTGACATCATAATTTAATTTCTCTGTGATGTTATTTCGAAAAGCAGGACACACACAATTAAAAAATGTGCTTACAAAAAATAGAAATTAAATATGTATATTTATAAAAATATGCACATTTTATTGCACCTGGGTAATCCACATTAAAAATGTTTTACGTTTTACACATTTTCTTAATTTCTGCCTCCTCTTTTTGCATTTCTTCAGTCTGTTTGATTTAATTCATTGGTTTCATTATCTGTTTATACCAATATATCTTAAAATTTACATTTAATCTCAATGTTTCCTGCTTGTGCATCACTACACATCCAGTACAATTATATTAAAATGAAACGCATTAATAATCACACTTGAATCTCTGCCAGTTTGTATATATTGCGCCTGATTTTGAGGCATACAGTGAAATGGCTATGAAACCAGTTTGCACGCCGACGACTCGTCTGCAGCTGAACTTCAGTAAACACACGCCAGTGTAATCAGATCTTTTTAATATTAACATTTAATGCCACAGTGTGAAGTTAGAGAGCCCCAGCAGACCCACAGCAGAAACGGTAAACAAAACCTAGAAGGGGAACATACAAATAATAGAAATCGAGCTGCGTTCCTCAGCCTGTGTGAGGTCACTGGACATTTTCCCGGGAGATTTGTTAGCCTCGTGTATTTTTTTTTTAGAATAAAAAAACACAAAGAAATCTAAATATACAGTATATCAGAATTGGCATATAATCCATGAGCAACTCCTCAGTGAGTAAGGCACAATCGGATGTTATTTCAAATTCATGATAAAACTCAGAACTCCTAATGTGAAATAATTAAAAAGGTTTGAAGAAGATTAAGAAGAAAACCAGCTGATCTTAGAGATAGGATAGCGAACCCTGAAGCTGCTGATGACTGTGTGCATTGCATTCGTTCACCACAGGGGATAATTGGATTTCTGCGGCACTACAACTGATGGCCCCATAATCCATTTATCATTGAGCACCGCCCCAGCCCCCCCCCACACACACACACACACACACACACACACACACACACACACACACACTCTCCCTCTCCTATATACATATCTGTCCAGTGTGCTCTTGTGTGTGACGTTATCTTTGCACATCAAAATAATAAGTAAACTAAAAGCTGTATGTCATTTTGGATGTTTAACATTTGATTATATTGCACATGATTGTCTTATTCAAGCATTTGAATATTTATATTTTCAAATAGCCATGTATGTCATGTGAATCATCTCTCAGAAGCAAGACGTGAAATTATAGTGCCGCAAAACTTAGGGAGGTGGATGGGTCATCAAAGTGTTTACTACCTTTCTTTTAACCACCATCTTTCTCTCACTTTAATCAAGTAGTTTAAGTTACCTAAACTTAACTACATAGTTTGGAGGACTTCTTGCAAACTAAACATTTAAAGTTGGAAGCAAAGATGGAGTTTGTTGCAGGGGTGACATATTTTATTGTTGCTTTTGTTGCTTTTTATTTTGTCTCCTTTACACCTCGCATGTACAGTATTAGGAAAAAGTCACCTTGTGATACATAAGATATTAAAAAAAGTCAAGATTAGCTGATGAATCTATCAGTTAGTTGGCAGAAATCTGAGGCATGTTATAACTTCAAAAAGGTTCAGATTGGGATGCATGTTTTAGGTTTCTTGGCCGCTGATCAGAATATAAAACCTCAAGATAAAAACACTGGACTCTGGTGACTTGTGTGAACGTTACAATGAGCAGAGTGATTCCTTGTTGGCCTCCAATATCTTTATCATCTCCTCTGATCTGTTTGGCTGTGTGGAGGCGAGCAGAGGCGACACTCAGCTCTGTGAATCAGCGGATCGTAGCGGACCGGCGGCGGCTCGGCTCTGTGTTTGTGGTCTGTGTGAGGTCCAGTTCATTAGCCAGACTCTCAGAGGAGGGTCGGACTGCTCCCATGACAGACACGAACATTAATGAGCAAGGTGAAAGGAAAAAGGAGAGAAACTCACAGCGGAGAAAACACTGGGAGTACTTTGTTGTGGATGTCAGAAGGTTAAGATTACCTTAAAGTCTGAGGTGGAAACTTTTAAATGTAGATGATTCAAAATCCTCAGTCGAGGGGATGTTTTATTAGACACCAAGCAAAACAGGAAAACTGCAGTTTTACAAGCCCAGTCTTGTAAATGAGGAAGGTAGGGCAGCGCAATGCACTACCATTTATACATCTTATTCCAATAGTCATGAGTAATACTCATTATATACTACAGTCCAGAGCACCTGCAGAGCAGCCATCCCAAACTAACCTCCAGTAACAGCCTGCATGTCAAGCAGAGCAGCCTCTGTGCTCCAGTGTCTACACAGGATGCCTTCAGGCACAGTATTGAGTGTAGGCCATTCGCATTTTCGCAGCCCAACACACAATCACTGTAGTCAAGCACGTAAAAGAGGAGAACAAAGACGTGAAACAAAGAAATACGCAATTATAACGCAAGCCGTCAGACACTAAATGTATTGTTAACATTTGAAATGGTTTTGGCCTCAAAAGAAGAAGAAAT
>CALSCE010010686.1:24082295-24102775 GCA_943593645.1 Bovichtus variegatus | reverse complement strand
GTCCTCCTGTGGTCCTCCTGTGGTGTGGAAAGTGTGAGGACATATCAGGTCCTCGAGCTCCTGGTGTGTCCCAGGCTGTCACTGACCAACGGACATGACTCACTCCTCTACTCACCTTTTCCTTTCCTTGTCTTTTCTTTCCTGTCATCTTTCCTGTCATTCCTTTCATTTTCCTTCTCTCCATCTTTCCTGTCATCGTATCTTTACTTTTGTCTTCCTGTTCCTTTCCCTTTTCTTTTATTGTTATTTTAATACATTTATTTTGTCTTCTGTTTCTTTCCTTTTATCTTTCTTTCTTTCCTTTTATCTTTCCCTTTTCTGTCCTTTCCTTTTTCATTCTTTACTTTCATCTTTTCTTTTCTTCCCTCCTTCCTTTCCTTCAGTTTTCTTTCCCTTGTCATTTCTTTCCTTTTCCTTCTCTTCATCTGTCCTTTCCTTTTATTTATTTTTATTTTCTTTACCTTCACTGTATCTATTTTACTTTTTTTAACCTTACTTTCTATTGACCTTTTCTTTTCTTTCTTTTCATTTCCCTTTTTCTGTCCTTTCCTTATTTTTCCTATCCATATTTGTATCTTTCCTCTCTCTTTTTGTTCCTATTCCTGTGTAGTCAAATGTAACAAACACGTTTTTTGCAGAAAACAAACAGATTCTTTCTGCTTATTTACGTATTATTTATGTTTGCTGAACCAGACAGCAGCAGAATCAGTCCCATATTTGTGAGCTTTTACTTTCTATATGTGTGTTGGTGCTCTGAGACGTTTCAGGATTAAACAGAAGTGTAAAATATTTGTGCAGTTTCTAAAATACAGTCTTTCTAAACACGCAGTTGAGATATTTCAGAGGTTTCAGTGTTGGTTTCCTCTTCAGTGGAGTATGTTAGAGTGCAGCAGTATGACCTGACCAGGTGCTCTGATTCTCTGTCTAATGCCGAACAGAGTGGTTGGCTCTGCAGCTTCTTTATTTCAGTTTTTTGGTCCAATAAGTGAGCGGAGGCTCGGGGCTGTAATATCCGTTGCTGTGCTGCTGGACTTAGCGAGGGAAAGCTGATCCTGAGGCGACTGCAGGGAAACCCAGCTGACCTGAGAAGGAGCTGAGCACAAGAAAGATTCTATCTTTTTATTTCATGCAGTCAGGGTAGTTTTCAGTGATCTAAAATCACTCTTTGTTGGGGGGGGCATTGATGTTGTTACCCAAATTGTCCCAGTGCGTTTCAAAGATATGTTGCATGCAAACAAGTATGTGGACACCCGAACAATGGAGCCATTTATGACAGTGTAACGTCACAAACCCGCTGTAGGGATTTGCTCCCATTCAAACCCAAGCATTACCAACACTGATGGGTGATCAGGACCGGCTCACAGTCGGTGTTTCAGTTCATCCCAGAGGTGTTGGATGGTAACGTTCTTCTACACCAAACTGGGAAAACCATTTCTTTATGGAGCTGGCACAGGGACAGTGTCATGTTGAAACAGGAAAGAGATAAACTGTTGATACAAAGTTGAAAGAGCACTGTTGTCTAAAATATAAATGTATGCTGGAACATCAAGAGGCCAGTGTTCTCCGTCAGAACTGCTTGTCCAATGGACGAATAGCTTTGGAAAATGTCCGACTGACATATTGTTCAAACTTGGAGTAAACGTGAATGAAGCCGTGAGCAGGTAAATCCTGAGCACTGATGTTTTTTTTGCTCCTGCTGGTGGGGTTGGCAGCAGCTTTGCTGTCTGGCTGATGAACAGCAGAGACGGGGAAGAGCTAGAGGAGCTTTGTGTGAGAAAAAAGACAAACTGGTCTGGAGTCTGTCCAGACTGTTAGGGAGGGGGCAGCAACGATGCTGAATTCAACTGAATCCCGTCTTTGAGATGTGAATTCCCAAACCAGTACGGTGCCTTCTTTACATACTGGAGGACTTATTCTTGTCTGATAATTAATATGGACGTGAACACCCTCCAAACTAAAACAAACTTTAACCACAGCCACTGTTTTTAGTTTCAATTTTAAGAAAGTGTGCATATTAAAAATGTGTGTTACTGTTTAAATACAAATAGTGTTTTTTATTATGTTTTTATTTGGGGATTATTTAGGTGTTTTTTATTTTTTTTTAGTTTACAATTAAACATGTAAAAGGCCAATATATGACATTCAGAGGACGTCTATGATTCAGAGTCTGGGCCTCCATATACTGGAATCAGCCTATAAAACACCCACAGTGTGTTAGTTTATTTTAATTGGAGAATGTAAACTCTTCGAACCCCTAATTTCTCAGTAAAATAATAATAAAAAAAATACAGAGGGCAAAAGCTCAGTTACCAATCAATGGTGTGTTTGTGTGTGTGTGTGTGTGTGTATGTGTGTGTATGTGTGTCCAGAGGATCATCTGCCTCTCTGGCCTCTGACCTGCTGCTGACGCCTCAACCAAACACGGATACAGGATACTCTCACACACACACACACACACATGCTGCTGCATCATTAATTCAGGTGTGTCATTATTCCAAATGACACACGACGAGATCGAATGATTTAAGTTGTTGGAAGGCCTCAGTGAACACACACTCACACACACACAGTTAGTAGACCCTCATTGACATGATGCATATCCGAGCCGCTAACTTCAACCTACCTCTAAACTGTAAAACAAAATTTCAACCCTCGAAAGACAAAATATCCTCAACTCAAACTGTCCTTACAAGAATTACAAAGCACACAGACACACACAGTTAAGAAGTAACTGTATACATGTTCACACTTCAGCTGCTTAATACTCTTTCTACACTCACTTTTATGTTCAATATTAATACTTTTTTATTGATTACATTAACAGTAGAATCCGCATCTCCCTTTCCCTTCCTCCCTCTCTCCCTCACCCTCATGCACAAACAATCCTTGGGTCTAAATAAAAAAATTATATTGATAAAAATAACAAACCAAATTAAATACTAGTAACTTACAGGACATAAATAGATCAAATAGCCATTGGTAAAACGAAATAATATGATGTAACAAAATCAAAGGGAGAGAAAAATAAATAAATAAATCAAAGCCCATACACAGGGCATGGGTCTTTATTGGGTCATTTTGGGGACAAAAAAACAAGCTGTAAGTAAGCAAAGTGACAAGCACTAAAGGGGAATAAAAGTAATCCTGATTATTTAAGTAAGAGAAGTAAGATAAATATGGCCGATCATTCGGGATTCTTTGTAGCTTGCTGTGTGATATTCAGAGATGCCACCTGACATTACTTTTCTGGAGTGAACCACAAAGTGAAAACTTTACTTCTAGTTCAGTAATAATAAAAGTAAACAAGTAATAATACTTGTTTTCACAGAATATTTTCTAGTATATAAACTATACCCCCCCCCCACTTTCCTTTCTCTTCCTCCATCTTCTTCTGTTTTTCCTTCTGCTCCTTTTCTTCCCCCTCTTCCTCAAACTCTTCTTTTTGTCACTCTCCTCATCCATCTCCAACTCCCTCCTCTTCATCACCCCCTCTTTGTCCTCCTCCTCCTCCTCTACCTCCTGCTCCATGTCTGTTCCTCCCTGGAGAAACATGGCTACCAGCCAAGACAGCTGCTTCTTCTTCAAGCCGGTCGTGTGTGTGTGTGTGTGTGTGTCTGTGTGTCTGTGTGTCTGTGTGTGTGTGTGTGGTAGATGTCCTGCTGGGAGGAGAAACAATAGGACAGTGATGATGATGATGATGATGATGATGATATCCCAAACTGTTCAAGGATAAGACAGGTGCTATTCTATATTTTTGTCAACAAATTTCATGTTTAGACTCAAACCGACAATGTTAGTCAGTCTCTCAATACTTCCTCACTTCCTGTCTGTCTGTGGCTCTAATTGGCGACGGATTAATCCACATGTGGTGCTCTAGTGAGTATTTGTGGCAGCAGGACGGTGAATGTGGGATTGAGTCAGAATAACTAGAGTGTGTGTTCATGGTAATGAAGGAACATGTCATCCAGTGCAACAGTGAGGCTCATTGACGTGTTTTTAAAGGTTTCTGGACAATAATGGAGCTCTATGGCACAGAGGAAGAAGATATATCAGGCTGACATACACACACAATAGTTAGGGGATACATTCACATACTTTTAATATGACATTTGTTGTGTTTGGTGGACAGGTGTATGGACAGAGTATCCGTACAGCCCCCCCCCCCCCTCTCTCTGAACCTAAAGGACCCTGGTAAACAAAGTGAGCATTGTTTCTTTCTGTTCTGTGTTGTGGCTCTTTGCCAGTTGAGGCTCAGTATCAAACAGACGCTGCTGGTTTCTACATATGCTCATTCTCCCTCTCCCTTAGTTACAAAGGGCTTCACATGAGCCAGGCTTCTATCCAAATGTATCGCTCATTTTAACAGAATTTCAAGGAAATCTGCAAACGACAATGTGAATGAATGCTTGTTTACATCCACTACCGCAATGCGATTATTAGGATAAGCAGTAGGTGGTGCATATTCTGAAAATAAAGTGTGATAGCGTTAATAAAAAGCTTTTTCCAAACGAGAAAAGTGCTTTAAAAGATGTCTCTGATGATGTAAATGATGATTTATCTGTAAGCAAATATAAGGATATTTTGATATAATCATGATTGATTACAGCACACACATGAAGCATTTATTATTTTTTAAAACAATAAATAAAGTGTTCATTCTTGACTTTGGAAATATCATTCTAACAAACGATTCTTTATTCAAGATCCGTATACTAAATGTCTCCCGGAGCTTTGAGCCACATCTCATGGCCTCCATCAGCTCATGAAGTTTTTATGATTAAAGCCTTAGTTTACAAATATAACAAAAGCATCTTAATTGATTAAATGATATGATTACAGTTGTATTCATTATCTGCTTATACACCAGATATAGCTGTTGACAAATACATTAACAGTTCCTTTTGTTCTACATTTAGCTACATCATCAGTGCGTTATGTTGTAAACATTTAATAATTGTTCATAGAGGCTACTGTTTATAAATGGTTAACGGGAGGATATAAGCCGTCTGATGGCTCATGTTGTGACTTAAAATTGCGCTTAGTTCTACTCCCCATGTACGTATCAGATTCAGTGATGGACAACTCCAAAAAAATACAGCTAAGTTGTTCAAATATTGAAGTTCTCTTCATGTTCTTCTGAGAATCCAGAGCTGTGAGGTTTTTCAGACGTTTGGCAGCCTCAGCTTCAGCACCAGGCTCTCGTACTGAAGCAGCTTCTCTAATTCAAAAGGAGGTAAACCTGCTTTGTGGAAGCTTTCCAGTTCAGATGCTGCAAAGTGGCCTCATTGGATGGATTTCAGTCGTTTGTCAGAGAAAGCAGCCAACAGTGGTGTAACTAAGTACATGTACTCAAGTACTGTACTTAAGTGCAATTTTGAGCTACTTGTACTTTATAGGTTGTACTGCACTTTTTACTCCACTACTTTAGCTGCTTTGCAGAACTCAGATTATTAATACAAAATATTATAACTAATACATGGAGATGTATTATTATAGGTTAAGCTATCCAGCAGTATATACATACATTTGAATTAGCTCTACCTTTCCCAGCTGCAACATTGTGATGAACACATTAATGCATCAATGATTATGATCCAATAATATACAAATATATTATTCTAAAATGTGCCATTCTGCATAATGAGTACTTTCACTTTTGGTACTTGAGGTATATTTTGATCTATTATACTTTTTTACTTTTACTTTAGTAAGATTTTGAATGCGGGACTTTTACTTTTAACAGAGTATTTCTCCACTGTGGTATTACTACTTTTACTGAAGTAAACCGGTTCAGCACCACTGGGAGCCAATCGGGGCCATTTCTAGCTGTGAGTGCAGCAGAGGTCTTAGTCTGAAACTGAAAAAATACATTTGAATACAAACCACTCAAACAAAAACACATTTTATAGACGTCTTTTGTTAAACATGTCTGATCAGATATTTGTGTATATTAGACACAAAATGATTTATGTTCTATAAGAGACGGTGTCTGTAGTTGCAATGTGTGAGTGTTGTTGATTTGTGTGTCGTGTGGTTTTACAGACTTGCTCTTTTGTGATTGTAACAGAAACAAACAAAAAAAGAAACAGAATCCAGAAACGCCATCTGGTATTTGGGAGCTCTGTGAGTGTGTGTGTTGTGTATCTTTTCCTGCATGCCACACAGTTCTTGGTCTCCAGCCATTCGGTGTTTGGCTGCCAGCAGAGGTGTCAGTCTTCATTTAAAGGGAGGCAGCAGCTCTGGGTGTTTGCTGTTTACTCGATTGGCAGAAATGGATTTTTGCCATTTTTCTTTTCCTATGGAAATATCACCTGTTCTGTCACACAGCCATCAGCCGAGGAGTTTCTGCAGACATGCATTCAGAAGTTTTTGCTTTTTCCAACACACATAGTTTATACTTCTATGCTTGTGAGGACCCTCATTGACATGATACATGTCCAAGCCCCTGAACAGTAACTCTGAGTTTAACCCTAAAACCAGGTCTTAACCTTGACAAAATATCCTCAAATTTAAACTGGTCCTCACAAGAATTACAAAGCACACACACACAGACACACATAGAAGTAGCTATGTACATCAGCTCACTAATAGCTGGATCATTTACAACATTACATACATGTTAACGCTGCAGTTGCTTAATACTGCTAACAAGTTGTACGCCCACGTTTATGTTAAGTAATAACAATTGTTATTTTTAAGTTGAGCCGAGTACTTTCTACTTCATAGAATATTTTCTATTTTGGTAAATTAGGTAAATTATCTTTACTGACTTTTCTTCCTCCAACTCCTCATCCATCTCCAATCCTCTGCTTTTCCTCTTCCTCCTCATCCCTGTCAGTCCACATCTTTCCTTTCCTTTTGAGATGCTTTGAGAATAGCAGCAAAATTAATAATAATGTATTAAGAAGTTACTCTGTTTTTAGTCTCTAAAAGTGTTAAAATTCCAATTGGTGTCCACAAGAGGAGATATCTGATATCTCAACAAAAAAATATTGTGTATATATATACATATTGCTACATATTAATATACATATATAATTCTGCATCACTGCACTAATATACTACCAAATAACAAATAACATTAAGTAATTATATAACATTCTTGTGCTTTTTGTAAATCACTGTATTATAAATGTACTAACCCCAAACTAAATCACATTTAATTTCACTGATAGAGACCTAATGCATATTGATAAAGTTTGGGTTAAAGGTTTTTTAAGTAAAATAATTGAAATAACTAATAAGTCAAAATAAAGATTAAATGATTTGGTGCCCCAAATACTTCTCAATTTACAGGCTGTACATTATCTTTCTTTCAGGTTGTGTGCAACCACCAATCAGAGGGTTAAGGTAGCACTGTATGTAGCCTGAGGAGCAGCACCCAGGGAAAAATGAGCGCACTGGAATAATTGAAGTCAGCCTAGATCCGTGTGTCTGCGGTTTTATTATCTGGACAGTAAAAGGGCATTTTAAGAGAAGGAAGACATGAAACGAAATCATAAGGGTTCATCCTCTGGGGATCAGGAGTGGACATTTCATGGAAATCTGTCAGATGAATAAAAATGTTATGGTGGCACTATAAGGGACATGTTAGTTGAGTCACCAAAAACAAAGAAAAGACCACTGAGGAGCAGGAATGTCCAGGTGCAGCAAACCAACCTTACACGCTGTCATGATGGAGGAAAAATATTCCGGTTATGGAGCTAATTTGTTTTACGTGTGATGGAATGGCTTCAGACTTTCTGTCGTCTGTCTGTGCTGTGGACTCGATGGGAGGAGGATCAATCCTCTCATTCATTCAGAAAGAAAATAAATAGGAACCAGACAGCTGGGTGGGCTCAGGGTAACAGGTGTGTGTTTGTGGGAACATTACATACTGTACGTACATTCAGACAGAAGCGCAGGTTGTTCAGACATGACTGCACATTAACGGCTTCGTCCTAATTAATTATTTCATATCAAAGCTACAGATCGCACCAGCTGTGGAACGCTGCGAAATGTCCCTTTAATCACATCAAAAAGCCCCACACCCCGAACCTCCCACGGAAGCTGAACCATGATGCTGCAATGACCATTTTTCTAACCTATTAATGCTTTAATAGCAATCTGAGTGATTAAACAATTACACAAATGGAGATAAAATCAAGAGTGCTACTTAGTGGATTCTGATTAGAGGCTGCAGGGATTATGTGAAGCAGCCAGATGTTTGCACATCAGCATCAGTGTGATTAGAGAGCAGCGGTCAGTGTGACGCCTCGTGCCGTCCGGTGGGAACATGCACTCAGTGCGGGGTCATGTGAATCCTCCAGCATGCAGAGCAGGAACATCAATACTGTGTCCTGCATTTATATTGTTACTTAAGTAAAAGTATAATCAGGATAATGTGGTTAAAGTATTAAAAGAAAAGAATGTCCCTAGTGACTGTTATACTATTATAATTACATAATTACATTAGGTTATTATTACTCATGTATTGATGTAAAAGCAGGAATTCACTGTCATACTTGGTTGAGGTGGAGCTCATTTTGAACTATTTACTAATTATTTCCATTAAGGATTCTTCTGCTGAATATTTTCTTCATTAATCGACTGATGCCGTCACTATTACCCAAAGCCCAAAGTGACGGCAAAGTCAATCGACTAATTTATTAGTATTAGTAATAAAAAAATAGATTAAGAATAAGATTTAAGATTTTTTCATGTGTTTAGAGCAGCTCTGTGTCCAAGAAAGATCCCAAACACAAACTTAACTGATGAAGTCATTTGTAGGTAAAAAAGACGTCGAGGCATCTCAGCTAAAACCAGTTTAAAGTACCAAATTAGGTTTCAGTTAAATGTTTTTAGACGTCTAGTTTCCATATATATATTTCGACTGCATATCAGTGACTGTTATTTCAAGCTGCTTTTGTTGTTGTTGTTGAGAAATAGTAAAGGATTTTAAGCTTTGCAACTGTGGAAAATGTTGAAGAAAAGCATCACCTCACCGCTCACTGGCAGCCAAAGTGTGAAGTTTAAAAAGTGCAGGAAAGTAATGATTGGTGCAGTTATTAATTGAAGATCCCCCAGCTACACATTTAATCTCCATGTGAAGACAGATTAATTAGCATGAAATTATTTTTAGAGGAGTAAGCTGCTGAAACAGTGTCACGGTGGCACCATATGTTTGGACATTAGAGAGCCGTTTAACAGCGTCCAAGAAAAAAAAAAAGGGACGTGAAGGAGTGTTTGTCAGCATCTACCTCCAAGGACTCATTCATTAGCAGTAATGTGGAGTGATCACCTCTTTACCAGTGTGTGTACAAACTCTCAGGTTTGTCCCGTGGCCAGATCCCCACTCCCGCACGCAACGCCCCCCTCCCTCATGTAATTAAGTTGATTCAGAGCGGTGCCTGTGTGCGTGCAGGTCCCCATTACTTACGGCTGTCCGGTCCGGGGTGCCCGCCGACCCCGGCGAGCCTGTCGCCGTGTTGTCCCAACGACTCCGACAGGGGGAGCAGCTGACCCCACAACCCCCCTGTACCCTCAACCCCCCTGGGGTAGTCGAGGACGAACAGCTGGTGGACACACACACACACACACACACACACACACACACACACACACACACACACACACACACACACACACAGAGGAAACACCCACTCACAGGGTAGTATGTCCTCTCCATTCCCTTATTCTGGTGCAGCTCAACATGCGGTCCGAGGACCTCCAGGGGTCCTTGAGAGGGTTCGAGGGGGTCATCAAATTTTACCTGATAAACAGCGATTCAGTATCTGCATACTGTCCGTAAACTCTGCTGTGTTTTCTGCAGTGATGGAATGTAACTAAGTACATTCACTTAAGTACTGCACTTAATTAAAATTTTGAAGTACTTGTACTTTAATTGAGTATTTCCATTTTATACAACTTTATACTACAACTACTACATCTGAGGTAAATGTTGTACTTTTTACTTCACTATGTTTGTCTGACAGCTTTAGTTACTTTGAATATACAAACAAAACATATAATAATAGATTAAAGACCCACATCCCTCGGAGAGTCCCTGAAGTCCCCCAAAAATATGTTTTGTTTTTTTAAATATCTTGTAGGACACAATAATAATGTATTATCTTGTGTGCTCCTGGAAGGCTCCATAATCAAGCAATCTAAAAAGATCCATTTTGTACAGTGAGGACTTTCACTTTTGCTACTTTAAGTACATTTGCTGGTAGTACTTTTGCTCAAGTAGAATTTTAAACGCAGGACTTGTACCAGAGTATTGTTCATCAATTATCAGGACATACACATTGGCATACTTCTACAATGCTACTGTTGCTTGAAAACGGAGGTATTTCTTTTATGCTAGAGATGCTGGGAAGACTGTGTAAACCAATGTAGGTCAACACAATTACATCTATAGTTTACACTTGTATTGCCAATGCAGGAAGTAGTGTGTCCTTTTTGTAGGAAGTAGAGTAGGAGACTGATGCTGGTGTGTCACAATCTAACAGTTAAGCGCTCAGTATGCTTCAGTAGACGGATGTTTCTGAAACTGACAATCGTGCCCACTCTACGCAGTGATTGGTTTAGCCGTGTCGAGGTCAGAGAGTCTGTGGGCTTCTTCCCAAAGTCTAATTCTGTACACGTTTCATATGATCAACACGGTGCAACACTGAATGTCTTCCGGGAGAGACTGTCTGAATATGTGCTGTTATCCAACATGTGTTCGACTCATGGAATCGTGATGACAAAGACAAAAAGTTGTTGGAGGAAAATTGTGGAGGCTGTGATGGCGGAATTTTATCTTCCAGTTTGGAGAATTGGATACATTTCCAGTACTCTTTGTTATTAGACTAAAGGTTGTTCGTTGTACAAACTAGGTTGTAGGACCCATTCAATAATAATAGTACGTTTCATAACCTTGACCAAGGACATGTTTTAGGGCCTTTTCACACCTGAAAGTCCGAACCAAGGTTCACGTTTTTGTTACATTGTATGCATTTGATCCGGTTACTTTTGGTTTCACATTGCAATGATGCAAGCGCATTAAGAAACTCTACATGACATACCTGCGCATTCTACATTTTTTTTAGTTGCTCAACCTTAACCATAGTTTATTTATCGCAGCCACAGTTTGCATGCATAGATTGTAGAAAGAAATAATCGTAAAAACGTTGGCATTGAACGTAATTTTGAGTTTCACAGATTTGTCTAATATCTGGTGATAGGGTTGCTACCCTTCTACCTCTTCGTTCCTCCGCCCTCCGTGCAGCAGGAGGCCCCTCTATCCTCCCTGCCAGCCAGGCAGCGTGGAGGGCATTCGGGGCACAGAGGAGCCCGGTGCTGCCTGATGGCGGTCAGGACGGGCCGGGCTCGTCTACAGATGTGATGCCAGCTTTTGCCAGGGGTCACCTTGGAGAGGCCGATGGCAGCATGTCCACCCCCTCCTCACCCACCCCACCCCCCCAGCACTACAGCTGGCTCCCTGCTTAATCCGCCACAGGGGGTTGGGTGGGGACAGGAGGCCACACGGCCCGTTACATGCTTTCAAACATACAGTTACTGTGTGTTTGTGGAGAAAAAAGGATCAAGCAGAAGTACTAGATATTTGACTTACCGTGAAATACTGGTGGTACAAATCGCATATACGATTAAGGTCTTAGCCATTGTTTCAGTTGTCTATGAAAATCAACTTGCAGAGAAATAAGATGCATATAATCTACCTGGACATAATTTTGTGAGTGTGAAAGTTTGAGTGGGTGTGGAAAAATGCTTCCCAACTGTTTTGGTAATCGTACACAAACAAAAGGAGGGGTGCTATGAAATGCAGCATAGTGAGAACATTTTATATGCTAAATAGGTGCTTGAATACAGGCCCACAACTCACCTAATGGCATGAAGAACACGGAAAATAGATTGGCAACTACTCTGGCTTGCAACACCTTTCATGCCTGAGGAAGAGCCCCAAGCTTCTTCCGTCTTACGTGTGTGTAGGCATCGGTAGACCACGACGATGCCTCAAAGCTAAATGTAATATTTTTAACAGTGGTATTAGTATTTTTCCTCAAGTAGTGGACTTGAATTCTTCTTCCATCAGTGTCTGAAAGCCAGAAGAAATAGACTGTACACACACACACACACACACACACACACACACACACACTCGGGCCTCTGTCCAGCTCCGGTGTGGCCTGCAGAGGATCCATCCTTTTGCTAATCAGCCGTACATCTGCACGTTCCTAATTGTTTCCATCTTCCCTTCCTGATTCTTTCCATGCTGAGGGCTTCAGGCCGATTCTGGTTTCAGTGGAGGAACATGGAGAGGCTTTACTCTGTGGACGTGAAACAATCCGCTTACAGAACCTGCAGCCATTAACAGATCAACTGAAGGATATTACATTTCTGCCTCAGACTCTGTGTTTCTGATACATTCGTATTGAAAAATCACATAATGTTTGCTCAACCTCAACATCCACTTGATTAGATAATTATACTAAAACTGATAAATACAACAATGGTTCTCTGATTGGTCCTGATTCTAATGAATTTGTGGCCATATTCCAAGTTTAATGATTATTATTTAATATTACCGATGAGGAGGATTTATGTGAGTAAATGCTCTTATATCCCTTTCAAACTTAAATTATTTTTAAAATGTATTTTATGTTTCCAATCTTAAAAAGAGTTGATATTTTTTAAATCAACTCTTTTCATTGGACAGCGATATGAGTTACATTTACTTTTATAATTTAATAGCGGTGTAAGTCATTTTGAAATACTTCCCCTCAGACATAAAGAAAACTCTGACAAATTAAACTTTAGTAACACATTTAAGAAAGCTGAAGGCTTTAGTATCTGCAGTGTTTCCAGTGTGACCGTTACCGATGCAGTTCATTGATCGAGCAGGTACAGCTGCAGGTGAGCGAGACCTCGTACAGAAACGGGCTGAAACCAGAGAGGACTGTGGGAGCTTTGGTGCTGATGGTCGACTGGAAGCATTAATGAAGCAGATTAGGTGTCCCAGCGTGGCCCTGCAGGCCACAACGCTCCTCAACATGAACCAGCTTGGGGTTCCACAACAGAAATGTTTCACTACAGAAACCTGTTTCTACTGAGAACCTTTTTAGGTGCTCTGACAGGTGATTTACAACTCTTGTTTTGAGAGTTTGGATGCAGAAAATCCAGGTTTTACAAACCAACTCTGGTGGTCATCCAGAGTTTAAACTGTAGTTCTACTACTACAAGACACAAGTAGCTATTGTTTTGTAGTTGTAATTTAAAAAGAGATGGAGATGGATTGTGTGTGGCCAACAGTAGAAGTAGTTGTTTGCAGTGCTGTACAGTGGCGTGTCCACCATTTTTGGACTACTTTAAATTCTAACATTATAGTATCTTAAGGTTTCTTACCTTCCTGTGTTACATTTCTTTATTTAAGAGATAAATAAACCAATCACATAACAGAGAAATCTTCCACTTCAGATGGCCCTTTTTCATGGCCAGATGAACCTGTTAGGGGCCAAAACTTTGCAATCGGGCCCATATTTATATTTCAGGTTGAGTTCATTTTACTCCAGTGGTGCAAATTTCTAACATCACAAACACATTTGCAGTTCCAAAAACACAATTTCTTGCGCAGTGACTGAGTCTTTTGGGGCCTCTGGGTGTCTTGCAACTTCCAACACTTAGTAAATGTTCTCATGACTTACAAACCACCAAGAAACCCTCTTGAAAATGAAATCGTCATCTCAAGGGTTTATCCTTAAACTAAAATAAAGTCCCAGCTACGACCTTGAATTTGAAGGCAGAGATCTTGTGCTCAAGGGAACGTAACTAAGAAAGCAGCGTTGTGGCGAACGTAAAATAACAAACTGAAACTATGTAACGTGCATTTCAGAGGCAAAGATCCACCAAACTATCCTTCGCTCCCTCCAACCTCGGACACGTTTCAGCTCCCACACACTCTCAGCACCAGAGTTTGTTGTGGACTCGAACTCATCCCATAAAAGACTCATTTTGGGGGTGAATGGAGAGGTCTGTTAAAGAGGCCGGAGGACAATGAAATGGGATCAGCAAGCAGCGGATTTAATTAATCCAGTGAAATGAGGAGAAAACAGAAGAGGCAGAGACCCAGCTGGAGATCACAAACACAGTTCAGTCCTGGCACCAGAACCAGCACGTCAGCGGGCTTCAGTTACACAGGGTCCAAACAATACCTTCATTTTTTATATCATTCTGCCACAGGAAGACTGTCAGTCCACTGTGACCTTTGAGCACGAGCAGGTCAACCTCCATAACCAAACATGTCACATTTACAATAGTTCACAAAAGCCTTGTTATTATGTTTTATGCACAAATTAGACTTCTTTAGATTATTTTCTGCGGTTGAATTACTTTGTTTCACAATTAGCAGTGTTGCTAATGCTACACTTTTTCTGTGTAATTTCTACTAAAGTCCTAAAGATCTTCTGTGTACCAGATGGCCAGACAACTTTTTGTAAAGCCAATTTAGGGCTGCAAATCATTTGATGTAGTGATCTTGATGAAGTGATCTTTTTTTTTTTACTTTTTTGGTACCAATACCAAAATGATACTTATTTTAAGAAACTAAGATGAACCCCTGCAGAGGGGGGATTTGGTTGTTGCAGCAGCATAAGGACAGAAATAGTAGAGATAATTAAAGAAAGTAAAATAAATAAATAATGAAAGGTATATAAAACTAAAATAAGAATAGAATACAAAAATTGAAACTATACCAGAGCATATGGAGACAGACATCACGCAGTGTCAGTGATGTGATGTGATTAAGAATATAAACTTAGCACAAGCAGCAGTACAAGAACTTTGTCTAGATAAAATGATCCAAACCTGGCATGATTTTATTATTTATTTTTATAATCAGGAAATATTTTATGAAACAATAAGTAAACATATGACCAGACTTTTGATGCCAACTTTTGGTACTTTCAATATTCTACAGACACATTTTAGGACCAAAAAAGTATTGCCATTTTCTGTCCAGCTCTACTGCTAGCTAGTAAATAGCTAGAGCGAGAGAGAGAGATCACCTGTCAATCAAACAGTGAGGGCGGGACATCTGATGCAGCTTGAGTGAGAGGGAGAGAGTCCTTTCATAACAGTTGGACTTTGGGGATGTTTTTTCAGACAGAAATGTGAGCGTCATGTGAAAAAGATTATTATCTCTGCTACAGAGAAAAACATACACACCTTGATTAAATAAGTCGTGACCTGTCAGGTGTATTTGTCTGTGAGTGACAGGTGATGACGACTGCTGCGGGACCCTCTCCAAACAGAGCGGGCAGATCCGGATCCCCTGATCTTTAACCTCTATCTCTGTGTCAGTCTTACCTCATCTGAGCAGCTGACATCATCAAGTTTAACCCTCCCTACACCTCACCTCTCTCGCTCCTCTCTGGCTCTGTTCACTCTGCAGGAATCTCATATGCGACTTTTCATATTTACTATTAAATGTTATCTGTGTCCCAATGTATGAATTGAATAGTATAACATAGACATATACCTCTTTAAACCCACTTAATATGATCACAGGTTCCTTTTTAATTGCTTCATTTCATGCCTTTATTCTGTCTTTTTCAACTCAACCGAAAATATCCCTCAAATTAATGCCTTTAATGGCATAATCATTCATGTAATGCCGATCTAATGTTTTCTTACATAAAAATCATTCCAATGAATTCCAAGCAGTGGTATAAAGACTTCTATATCGGATCAGGTGCTCTGCGAGTACTCATCTGTCTATGTAGAGGTGGCTTTGTGTGTTCCTTCCCAGAAGTAGGATCAAATATACTTTTCTGTGAGAGTGTTGACCACGTAACGTTAAAAAAACTTTAAATATGAGCAGAGAGCTGTGTTAGTCTGATTTGATTTCAGCAGCAGGGTGAACAGAACAGCTCTCTTATATCTGTCCATCCTTTTCTAGAAGGTGGATTCCTGCTTTTCTGATATTTTGGACTACGAGCCTCTCACCCTGTCCTCCTCCTCCTCCTCTTCCTCCTCACCTCCCCTCTCTGAACCGGTGTCAGGTAGACGCTGTAAAAGCAGTGCAATGGATACCTTCCTCACCTGCTCCTTCCCCGGGACCCCTGCTGAGAGCAAGCTGTTGTTCTCCAGGCCCTCCTCCTCACCCTCCCCTTGCCCCCTCCTCACCCTGAACACACCTGTCCACCCCCCCACCTCCTCTTACCACTTCCATCTCAACACTGCAAACCTGCCTCTGGCCTGCCGCTTCAATTATTAACCAAGCCTAAAGAATGCAAGCATGAACTGCAACACTTGTGTTATTTGTGCCTCAATCCTGAGAGCTATATGGGACATTCTGAGCACAGAAAATTATTATCAAGCAAATAATATTTAATACTTTAAGCTGAACAAAATATATTCTTCTTTTCTTGTTTAACTTGTGTATTTGCTCTTGGTCTCTGTTGATCATTCATATAGTTGTTCTGTTACACTGTAGTACGAAGAGTATTGTATGCCTTTGCTCTGCTTATTGCACCCTAAACATCCGATAATCTCAATTTCTACTGTAGACAAGAATACAGTGTCACATCTCAGTATGTAAATGAGTAAAACCTGTTGATAGATATTAATACTGTTGCTAATATTTAAGGAGTGTCCACTGAGGGTTTAGCGTCGCTTTAAGAGCTCTCCTTTAGAGTCTGCTGACATTCCTATGTTGTTTTAACTAAATCGTAAAGAACTGTATCATCTGCAAACAAACGGATTCTGGCCTTTATTCATATATACAGTATTTCATATCATATACTATATATATGTTGTTCTGCATATATATATATATATATATATGCAGAACAACAATGGCCAATTTACACTTCCCTGTGGCATGCACATAGGGTAATCTGGATCGGCCATTTTGAACATGAACATACTGATTCTGTCTATTTCATCGCTGTTACAGCCATGCTTTTGTAATATCCTATTTTTTATGGCGCTAGGAATATTTTCCCTGTTTTGTTTGTATCGCGCACAAGCAGCACAATTTACATCCCGCTGTATGTTTCGTGGTCTTCCATGATCGACGGCGGGTGACATGCAAGGTCAGGGAAGCAGAAGCTAGCTAACATGGATGTAACAATTCATGGTTGTTAAACAGTTTTTCCAGAACTTAAGATGCTAAACAAAGGAGAAATGCACGGCAGTGATTTCCTTACAATACCAGTCTACTTGTAAGGGAATTGGTCTTCAACCATTTATAGGGTTATTGCGTATATTGTGTCAGAAATGTATTTCCTAAAAATTAACTTTTTTGAATTTGACAGTAAGATCATTATGAGATCGTAGCTCATAAATTATGGCAAAGAAAATCTAAATTCCTACATGGTCTATACTGTATATATATATATATATATATATATATACTGTATATCTTTTAATATCTCATAATTATGGCTTAGTACAGCAAACTTTTAAAGTCAGTCATTAAACTTCTCTCCTAAGTTTCTATCTTTTTTAGATAAGTTCCTTGTAGCTTCTTTCATTTTTAGTCCCTGAGTTTTCTGAACAAATGCAGCCGAGGCCAGAGAGCGGCAAAGGGAGCAACATACATGCTTTAAGAGAAGGGGGAGGAGGAGGTGAGGGAGCAGATCTCATTGTTTGGTATCTCTGCAGGACTGTAGCTAATAAAACTAAACTGGGCCTGAGGGGAAGCGGCTGAACTTCCTGTAGCGGTGGTATTTATTTATTCGGAGGGTCCGTTTCAGGTCTCCAGAGTCGGCCGTAAACAAAGACCTCTCCTCCATCCAGATCGCCTGTTTGACTCTGATTTATTTATAATTCCCTGAAACCACTCTGCATTGCAACCCGATCGCTGCAAGCTTGTGAAAACGTCGCTTTTTCTCGAGATTCGCTAAAAAGGAAGTACTCCCCCGTCCCTCTTTTTCCCCTTTCCTCCTCCGTTTAATTCCAGCCCCTCGGCCACTCACGCAAATAAATACCTTTCTACTTAAACATACATGGGCTAATTAATTTAGCCCATCTGTTCCCCTCTCTGCATCGCTTCCATGACACACACTAGTTTCTCCAAACACATTTGGCTCATGTTGCACTGATAACTAGGACACCGTGAAGAAAACTGAGGCGTTTCCACACAAAAATGAAATAAACAGATCTGACAGAGCAAACAGAGCTTAATCCTTTCCTTTTTCACACTCTGCGAGGCTGCAGGAGGGAATGCTGGGATGTGAAAGTTCAGGGGTAAAGCGAGTCGGATCAGCGGCAGCAGACAGATGACCCAGATAGACTTTTTTTCAATACACATTTTCAGATTGTCTCTGAGCTCTTACCTGCCGACTGTGTTGCTCTGCATGAGACTAAAATTAAACTACACTGTAAAATCTGCAGTTACATCTTAGTCAAGCTAAAAATATTTCACTATTTATTATGATTTGTTTCCTTTTGATCAAGAAATTTTCAAAACCCCGATGACAAGAAACGCAGTTATGACATGTTTCTTAAAATCACAAAATAATTATATATGTGAAATATTTGCATAACTTTTACCTTTGAATCAAAATTTCAATCCTTCAAGCTGTGCGCTGGGATATATTTGTCAGATCTCATATTATATTGTTTTGGTATCGGAACCAAAACTCTGGTATTGTATTAGCTCTGGAATTGAAACGTTTAAGTCCTGTCTCCTATAAAAAGCAGAGCAGAGTTGTTAACACATTTCATAAAAAACAGCATTCATAAATTTCTTTAAGAAATATTTCAAATCAACTTTTCAAATCAGTCTGCAACTGTATCACCACACAACATTAATGTTACTTTGACAACAACAAAATCAGACATGATGTTGATGCGATTTCCAGCAGAAAAACATAAAAAAGAATCTAAAATACTTTGGTAAATGGTGAGCAGCACAGTAAAACACATGATTAGTGGTAAACGTAGTAAATCGTGCACAGATCAGAGGTTGCAGGTTTGTAGTACGAAGCTTCTCAGCTGTTTTTTGAATCACACACCAACAACAGCTGAGTGACATGTGAGGGCCGGCTCTCCTGAGGACCAGACAGTTGTTGCTTGTTGCTGAAACATCTGGACGGCCAACTGAGGATTTGTCTGCCATACCCCCTCCACCCCCCCACTGGTGGTGGACGAGTCGCTGGTATAATTGTAATATTTAGGGGAAAAGTTTGGAGGAAACTTGATTTAACCCTGAAGAACAGAGTTTTGGAAACTGCCTTCAGGGCTGCTGGAGAATATTCCCCCAACAGGAAAGATAGCTTGAATAAAACAGGAAATGACATCTGATTCCCCTTTAAGTTCTGACGGAGACAAGAACATCACATCAACCAGGGAACCCTGGGAACAAATGTTTGACAGACTGTACTTTTAATACACTTCTTATAATCTAATAACAATAATAAGCAAAGACCACTCAACAAAACCCCTAACCCTACAACTAAAAGCTCTTATTAAAAGACATAACTGTATCATGTATTATTGTTTATTAGCGGCAAACCTGAAATGTCTGATTCACTTTTTTCCTTGTCGAATAATCTGGCAACACTTTTTCAGTCTATAAAATGTCAGAAAACCTTGAAAAATGTTAATCAGAATCACATAATTGACTGATTGAAGACAATGTTTCATTGTGAAAACGGATACAATCTTTAAGCCTCACTTATAAAATGAATCAAGCAGATCAATCAACCACCAAGCAGCTGTGGCCGCCGCTTTGCAATGTGCTCATATGGCGGTTACCTCTGATAACGCCGTCCCTACCCACGACATTGACACAGAAATGTAACGCCCACCCTCCGAGTCTCCCTCAGGTTAACACTGTTAGCTCCGTCTGCACTGTTACCGCTGTTTCAAATGTAATCGGTATTGAGTATTTCTACACTGTAGTATCACTACTTTCAAGTAAAGGATCTGAATACTTCCTCCACCACTGTGTAGCCCAAAGTCAGGGATTTCTCAAAGGAAAGCAAGGATAGATTATCTAAGGGTCAAAGCAAGGTGAGAGACTAATGGACAATCTGTTGATTCAAAAAAGGAAAAGTCCTTGAACAGGATTAAAAGTAAATTCATATAAAGTGTAAAAAGTAAAGTGGCGTTTCACGCAAAGTGTTAACGTCTGAAGAGACGAAGTTGGAATTTTTCCCATTCACTGCAGCACAGAGCTTAATCACTGCAGCATCTAGTGGACGTTGGAGGAAAATTCAGCTGAATACACGTCAGACCCCAGCTTCGTCCACATAAACAACATGTAACAGTTATCTCTGCAGGTGTCAATCACTCTTGTAGTAAAAGTGAGCTGACGGCGGGTCGACCTCACCGCGTTTACGCCACATGTTGGCGACAGTGCTGCCTTGTTGTTGTGTGTCTCCACTGGTAGCCTGAAGCAGACAAACAGACAGATTCCACCTCCACCTGCTGCAGCCAGCAGTGTGTGTGTGTGTGTGTGTGTGTGTGTGTGTGTGTGTGTGTGTGTG
>CALSCE010010686.1:24054283-24082285 GCA_943593645.1 Bovichtus variegatus | reverse complement strand
TGTGTGTGTGTGTGTGTGTGTGTGTGTGTGTGTGTGTGTGTGTGTGTTGCAATCGATCGTCTCCCAGCAGCCTGTTTCTCTCTCTGGCAGCTGTTCCAACCAGAGGCTCCAAAATGAATATTCATGATGCACCTATTCCCAGGGCCTCGGCCCGTCTGCAGCTGGACACACACATACACACACACATACACAAAAAACACCAAAAACTCATGTTCAAAATCTCAGTCATACCCTGAGATAAACAAAGTGCATTACCGTACGTTTTTTTTTCTTCTTTGAAACACCAAATACAGTTTAGTCTTGCTCATCAAACTTACATGAGAATACCAACTGACTAAACTGACTGACTAAAGGTAGACACAAAAACACATTTTAACCTTTATTTACCACAAACAGCAATGTACCCATGGTGTAGATAGGGATAGGCGCAGTCTTCTTTGCAACAACATACTGACGTAGTTCTGCTTGAAGTTTTGAAAGCTGAGATGTGCGCTGAACCCAACAGCAAGCGTGGTTTAAATGGCGTCGTATCTGAAGGGCCTTAAGGACCTATAGCAGGTATATAAGGTGGACCATTGTGGGTTAGGAGGCGGTTAAGGTAGAATGAAGAGGTTTAATTAAATGGTAAGGTCTCTGAAGGACTTAAGGTGGTATGAGGAGGTTGTTCAGCTGTGTATGAGGGAACTGAAATGGAATAAGGTGGTAAAGGAGGTTCTTAAGGTGGATTATTATGGTTTAGGAAGTGGTTAATCAGGACTTCAATGCATTCATTCTTCCATTATATCACATGACATTATCCTGTTAATTCTTTTTCCAATATGACATGAACACAGTGTAGTGAGTCTTCTCCCCCCTCACCTCCACTCGACTCCCTCTCCTGGGGAGTCAACCCGCTCCTCCATCTTCCTCCCGGGATTTAGCCTCCCCTCCGTTCTCAGCCCACCGGATGGAGGAGGCCTGAAGGGAGCGCAGGGAGGAGGAGGAGGTGGAGGAGGAGGGTGAAGCGCTACGGCAGCCATGTGCTTCTCATTAAGTGCTGCGGAAATAAGTGCTGACCCGTTCGCTCAAGAGGGCACATCCATTTACTGCTGTAGAGCCGACAACCACAGCCGGACACAGTCCAGGAGAGACAGTAGGGAGAGTGAGAGACAGAGGGGGGAGAGAAAGAGAGGGAGGGAGGTGGAGGTAGGGGGGAGAGGATGGACTAATGTGGGAAGTTAGAAAGACAGTAGAGAGCAGAAGAAGAGATGGGGTGGAACAAGCAGGACAAGAAGCTGAGCTGGAAGTGCAGCTGAGGTGTGCTTCAGGTGGTCTGGAGCAGCGCAAAACAAATAATTGAATTATTACGTATATAATGTAAATGTAATTATTCCATTTTATATTATGCACTTTATTTATATTATTATTACATTGTAATATATATTATATAATACATACAAATGTTTACAATAAATATTACTAACACAGAAAAAAAAAAGTTTTATTTTTTCTGTGCGGCCTGGTACCAAATGATCCGCGGCCCAGTACTGGTCCGCGGCCCGGTGGTTGGGGACTCCTGGTCTGGAGGGTGTAAGGCGAGGTTAAGGTGTTATTTATTAGGGTGGTGTTTGGATGGAGTTTAAGTTGTAGGAAGTATAGGGAGTTGATAAAGTTGCACAACCGTGGTTTAGGGAGTGGTTAAGGTTGAGTGTGGTGGAGAAGAGGTTGTTAAGGTGGACTCTGAGGGAGTACAGTGTGATCAAGGTGGTCTGTAGAATCGTTAGAAGGTGGTTCAGGTCTTATTTAGAAGTGTGGGGGTGGTTACATTGATGTAATGGGTGTAAAAGGAGGTTTCAAATGTCTGTGAGGTCATCAAGTGTAAGATAAAGGTGGTTTGTTGTGGAATTGGAGATGACCCAACTAGTTATCATTAGAAGTGGTAGGAAGTATCTAAAGTTAAGGTGGTGTGAGGAAGTGAAATAGGACATAAAAGTCATCGTTAGGAAACTAAGAGCTGGTAAATGTGTTCTGTGGTGTCGTAGAAGGGTTGTTAAGGTGGAAGGAGGAGTTGTAGAAAGTTGTAGAGATGGACTTTAGAGGTTAAAACTGTGTTTATGTATGAATGAGAAGCTGCTGATGGTCTGATGATGTGACAGGAGAATGTACTGATCCAGATTCCATGACAAACATGTTTGGATGTGTGCCCGGGTGTTTCCTCGAGTACATGCATCATCCACAAACCAAAATCCATCTTCCTCTGGTCCACATAGGGCATAGGGAGGGGTGAGGTGGATAGGATAGAGCAGGGTGGGGGGGGCGACGGGGGGCAGTGAGTGATGCATGTCCCTGCGTCCCACTTCCTCCTGCAGCATCCTTCATCGTCCTCGCTTCCCGCTGTCGCCCCCGCTGTGTTCATCACTCTCCTCCACACTGAGGTCACACACGCACGCACACACACACATAAAGATGGTATTTATTTTTGGACGATATTTATTTTTTTAGCCCTCTCCAGGATAACTGAACAAAAGTGTTATTATTTACAGACACTTAATTACTTGTATTTCTCATACTTCAGCTGACACTAAAGTTACTTTCCGTGTCATCACATCAACTGACTATTCAACTTCCTACAGTGGTTGAAATTTAAATGTAAATTTCTAAATGCTCTCAGCAAAAACACAAGAAGTACTCAGATCCTTTACTTAAGTGAAACTAGAAACAACAGTATTACAAGTAAAAGCAGTTTGTAAATAATTCAAAGTACAGAGGTATTATCAGCTAAATGTACCTCAAGTATCAAAAGTAAAAATACAGAATGGCGCCTTTTAAAAGTGATTTATTACATTTCCCCTAAAGAATACACACCGGTTGTTTAAGTAAACGTACTTCAGACACTTCAAACCCTTTCAGTGTTTTACCTCCAACTGACACTTCAACTGCTTTTAGTGAGATCTGACATGCAAACAGTCACCATTTTAAAACATTTTAACGTGCTTGCAGTGTTTGCACCAGAAAGTTTCAGCTTAAGCGTGCACACTTACATTTCAGAAACATTAGCCTCCTCTAGTTTTATTTGTATTAATTTAGAATAAACCAGTAGATACACAGTAAGTTTGGAGTTCTTGGGACTTTTCAACTGTCATGTGTGCAAGTATTGTTGAACCTCCAGATTTACAACTTTTTTTTAGTTCGAGAGCTCCTTCCTGGAATGTTCTGACTTGTAGGATGTGTTGAAGGTGGTCTGAAGAAGTGTGGGAGGTAGTCAATGTGGTATGAGGAGGTGGTGTGTGGTTTTGTAAAGAGGGAGTTGAGGTAGGCAGGAGTTATTTCGGTTCCTGCAGTAAAAGTCTGGTTCATGCTCTCATAGACAGAGTTAGTCTTGTATGCACTTGAAACTCTTAAGGGTTGAATCATCAGAACAAAAAATTATGCTAGAAAATATAACATTGAGCCATTTAAATCTGTGGCATGTGTGCAAGAATCGTGGCGCTGAAGCTGATCAATACCTCTCTGTGTCATTATTTTATTTGGGTTTACAACTCACGGAAGAGAGGAGGAACCACCTCAGAACTCGTGTTTGACCCTCTGAAATACTCTTAATGTTGTGAATAGGAGGCTGGATGACCTCTGTTTGACCTCTCTGGTGCCCTGAAGTCACTCTGCTGCCAGTGTGTTTAAATTGAAGTGAGATGCATGTGTTACCACCCACCCACCAGCAGAGGGAGACATTACACTGTGGATAGATGCACTGCGAGCCTCAGTCCTCTTTAATGATTTAATCCTTAAAATGTCTGTTCTTTACATTTGTTTTTTGTTTTTAAATGATGTATTATCTTAGTGTTTGTGTTTAATTTAAACCATATGAGCGAGGACAATTATTGACACAGAGACATTTATTATTTTATCCATGCCGATTAGAAGGAATGTCAGTTTTTAGTTCTTTCTGTCAGCTGGTTGTAATTCCATAAAACTGCTGCCTTTCATAAACGCTTGAAATAAATATCTCCATCAGCGCTTGACAGGCTTCATATTGGCTGCTGCAGAATCACAGCACATGGAGCCCATGAATTTCTCAACCATGCATCTGAAGTACAAACACAATGCTCGTATGAATTAGTCATCCGTTCCCACCCCCCTCCCACTTCAAACCACTACAAGGCCACTGGCTATGGTAAATGAAGACATTAAAGGGGAGAGCGGGAGCGCATCAAGAGGATTTGTGGGGAGCTTTCTCTCCAAAAAAGCAGATTTGGCCCGCTCGGGCCCCCGACAGCAGCACATGTTGTGGGAAGATAGCGGGCGGTGGCGGCGTACAAAGGCGGCCCTGAGCCGAGCCGAGCGGTGTGAGGCTCCCTGGCAATGGGCCGTCGCCCTGCGCCGCCTTGGCGCTGTCGCCCCACGTTAGTCACACCGCAGGAGACGGGGCCCGGCCTCCCGAGCGCAGCCGAGGTGCCACAAAGGCCCACTGTCGCTCGGTGGTAAAGCTCCTGTCTGCAGCCACCCCCCTCCCTCACACCTCTGGAGACAGATATACAGCATGAGATGAGACGACAGGATGGTGGCAGCGTTCAATTAAAAAGGCATTAGAGCGGAAAAACAGGCGGACGTGACGCTGGCTGCAACTCGGACGAACACCAGTGGACGCCTCCCCATCATCATCACTCTCTCATAGTTTATAAATTAGATCTGTACTGGATACATCCTGGACAAATATTTCCATCTCATATCTGAAAAATCATCCTACAGAATTTTATGTGATCTAATACCAAAATGACTTTCAGTTCATTGACTCAATTTAGACTTTTTTTTTTACAGTAACCTGGTCAAAAAGGAACGAGATAAAAGTTTTAGTCATGGACAAAACCAAAATAATTAAAAAATATAAAAACTGAGAAATGACTACAAATTTAAACAAATTAAATTTTAGAATACTCACATAAATTGGAGACCACATCTTAAATTAGGTTAATTTTTTTGCTTAATTTGGGTGATTTTCATTTAAGGTTTTGCAGAAAATTCAGTTTTTTTTTCTATTGAAGTCAGATTAAAACATCAAATATTTGAATGATAATTGTCTTCATAATCTCAAAATGTATATCTATATTTTGGTATTAAATGTGGATTATATTTTTAAAAACATTTGATTATGAGTCCATCGTCCTGATTGGCTTATTGGCTGTCCAATCAGGGAGCAGCTCTGTGACGTCTTTAATGAGGCGGCTGATGAGCTTCTGATCAATCATCTCCTCACTGTAATTAATGCGGCGATCCCATTGGTTCCCATGCTGCCATCACACCTGCCAGTTCCTGTGTGTGTGTGTGTGTGTGTGTGCGTGTGCGTGTGTGTGTGTGTGACTCCAGCTGGGTGTGCAGACTCCCTGTTTTTATGTGAACAGCTGGCAGGTCTCCTCTGTTGTTTTCATATTGTGTTTGGGGGGAGACTGCACATCTGTCTGTGTGTGTGTGTGTGTGTGTGTGTGTGTGTGTGTGTGTGTGTGTGCGCGCGTTGCCTGCCTTGTTACCTTCCAGTGTTGTTGTGTTCAGGTGAATTCTCTCCATTATAAACACAACGAGCCAATTAAAGCAGCTGTCTGTCAGTCTGTTCAACACAATCCTCACATCACACAGCATCGGATAAAACCACATTATATTTCATATTAGATTACAGTCTTGGTTAGGTAACCGGTATCAGTCTGATCTGCTCTTTGAATGGATGTATGGTCATATTTCTGTTTCTTCAGCTCGTACAGAGACGACATTTACACATTTTATTGCAGTTAAATGTTCTCACAAATAAAAATAAATGTCATGCAGTCCGGCTTATTAAAAAGCAAAGTAAAATAAGAAAAGTCCTGTGTGACTGCAATAAATGGCCATTGTAATGTCAAATCACAAAGTGACCCCTACTGAGACAAATCTGAAGTTTTAAAATATGGGTGCACTTTTTGTTATTCAAAATTTTATTTACGTTTTTAGTTCAGGTTTATTTTAACCAAGATTGTGACTTGAGATCAGTGTATTTCAGTTTACAAATAATAACAAAAAAACCTTAATACAATAGAAGATATAGCTCAAAACACAAATGGAAACATTTTTCACCAACAAAAAGTTTGTGTAACTGCAGCAATAAATAAGAAAATGTGAATAACAATAAATGTAATCAGTGCCGTACATCAGAGCATCAGACTGAGCAAGAAACAGTGTGTTTGTATAAAAAGTAAAACTTTAAACTTTCTCACAGTGTCATCTTTTCTCAAAGTTTTGGAGGGTGGGGGCAAATGAAATCTATACATCACAAAACCACCACGAACAGCTTCAAACTGCAAACTTTTAATAAATTACGACGCAAAAGAATGACAAGTAGAATATGTATAGATCTTTTTTGATCCTCGTGCCCACATAATACTTGACTTCTGAAAATAAAGCAATACTTTCTTGGAGACCCTACTTTGAGAAATATAAACATATTTTTCTCCAAAACCATTTTCTTTATTGAACAAATCAAGTTCTAAAATGTTAAGTGTTGCCTGACACAAGCAGAATAAAGTAGAAGAACTTTTCCTTAAATAATTATGATTTAAATCAGGAAAAATCAGATCCAATAAAAAAAGTAAAGAAGATGAGCAGACATTTGATGCCAACTTTCAGTACTTCAAGTACAAGTACAAAAACCTGTCAAGTACTGAGGTTCATCACCCAGTTTGAAATATGTACTGGTAAATAAACAATAAAAAAAACACCATTAATGATCATATTATATCTTTGTTGATAATATGTTCTGACTGGTCTACTGGTTTGCAGACTGGTTTCCTGGCAGAGACAAGACAGAAGGAGGTGTAGGGGTGGGGGGGATTTGGATGGGGGAGGTTTTTTTTCTTTTTTTCGTTTTTTTAGGGGGGGGGGGGGGTCCAGCATATGCCCGGTCCTGCTGACAGCTTGCCTACGTTCCCCATCATCTCGCCCGCAGGCTTCCTTCTTCCTCTCAAAGAAGGCAGAATATTTTTTTGGGGCGCCCAGTCAGGTTGGGTCCTGGTGAAACCTGGTGTGCGTGGGCAATCTGCTGCCGAGGGAAGAGCGAAGGCATTAATATTTGTGTGTGTGTGTGTGTGTGTGTGTGTGAGAGAGAGCCTGGTTTAGATATGTAAGACAGAGGAGAAGAAGAAGAAGAAGAATGTGAGGAGCTCGTCTCTTGTCAGGGTTGACCTCCGACCCCTCGCTGCTTTCCCTTCAGCGCTTACCAGATATTTTCGTTAGCTTGTATAATGTGAAACTTTCTGCTCGGCTGGATCCATAAACTGAGCACACAGTTTGATATCTCATACACACACACACACACACACACACACACACACACACACACACACTCTCTCTCTCTCTCTCTCTCTCTCTCTCTCTCTCTCTCTCTCTCTCTCTCTCTCTCTCTCTCTCTCTCTCTCTCTCTCTCTCTGAGGGAGGCCGGAGGTGAGAGGAAATGGGAGTTTTTTTTTTTTGCTATTCGTACGCTGATGAACCGCTGACTCGACTCATCCTCCGTCCCTCACAGCAGTCTCTCTTACCTTGACCCTCCTCTCGGTCAGGACGGAGAACGATGCTGCGTTCACTGTCTGCACCTTCGGATCAGTTTCTTAAAAAAAATTATAAAAAAACTGCGTTCAATACTTTACTTGGATGTTACAACAAATTATGGCACTGAGAAGCCTAAAGATTTGAGTGTTTGATCACCAACCTTTAGGGATGCAACAGTAATATCATTGTTCTTATAATTCAAATCAATTAGTCCATAAAATGCTCTTAATTAATCAAAATTAATACAATTATGTTGTATGCTTGTTTATAAAAACCTGTAACTGTAAATTCTACTTTTAAAAACACTGTCCTCTGGTACTGGTTTGATTTTATCATCAAACTGAGTTTGAATCATTTTTAGAGCTTTGTAATGAACATCTGATGCTTTTGATATGAGCCATACTTTTAGGGTGTGGTTACTTCGCTTAGCACCAGCACAGCAAACCGGGAGTAAAATAATAAGTAAAAGTGACAGTGTCGTAGTGATGAGCTCAGGAGTTTGTTTAAAGGTGTTGGTAGGTGTATTTTTAACTTTGGACAGAGGCAGGTTAGCTGTTTTCCCCCTGCTTCCAGTATTTGTGCTTATCTAAGTTAACCACTTCCTCACTATGCGGTCACCTGCGAGCCTGAAAAATGAAGCCAATGCAGAAGTGCATTAAACTTGCATTCTTTCTAATGGGGTCGACACGACTGATTGCAAAATGAAGTCTGATTGTATTGAAGTCTTTGAGGAAATGACCCTACTTCTTACTTGATATATTTCAATTCAATAATTCGATAAAAAAAATTTAATACAGCATGATGTTAATTTTGTAAATTACGGTCCCATTTAGAGTGAAATAGACGATAAAGCGGGGTATGTTTTAGGGCGTGGCTACCTTGTGATTGACAAGTCGCTACCACGGTGTTGTCGGGTTTGGGTGCTCTCCCTGTTTTTCATCGTACAACTTTAACCTTTTCACAGTATGTTTTCAGGTCATGAAAAGTAATTGCAACATTTTGGTCTTGTTCAGCATTCGATTGTACTTCTGGTTCCAAAAAAACAAGATGGCGACCGCCATAAACCAAGATGGCAATGGCCAAAATGCCATGCTTAAGGCTTCAAAACAGTAGTCCACAAACCAGTTGGTGACATCACAGTGACTACGTCCAACTCTTATATACCGTCTATGGTCCTAACTCCAGATACATACTTAACACACAGATTCTCAGAAATCATTTATTTTTTATTTTTAAACAAACCTAAAAATCAGTACATACAAATGCATTAGATAAAAAGACCACTAACAAGTGATTATTACAAAAGCCAAATGCCACTCACTATTAAAACAAATCCAACCAGCTGGAGGAGAGTTTGCATCATTAGAGTGAATCAGAAAAACGTCCACTTGTTTCTGTTCTTTGTTTGTTTTTGTATGAGCGTGTTGAATGTGTCGATTGGAGCTGAGACACAGTTTGTGTTCAGTGTGTGGATGTTGGCAGGCGGCTCGCTTTCTGTGTGTCTAAATCTTTGTGTATAAACTTGAAATAGTCGGGGTGGTGCTGTTCTAAATAATATTGTGCGATGGCATATGTGTCTAACACGTGCCACACACACACACACACACACACACACACACACACACACTCGCTCATCAATGAAAGTGGGGGGGGGGGGGGGGGGGGGGGGGGGTTCCGGCCTCTCCCCATGCTCTGCCAGGCCATCTGTTCCTCCTGCCTCCCTCTCACTACACAACTGCCTTCCTGTTTCATCCTCTTCTTCTGTTATAGCCACACAAACCCGTCTCACACACACACACACATCTGAGTGACACAAGTTTATTACCCGATGATATTTTGGTGCAGACGACTCTCGCATATTTTCCGTACTTCTGAAAGGCCAGACAGAGCCTTGTCCAACCCGCCAAGGTCGTCGCCAAACGGCGGCTCCAAAATGCCAAAATAATGTGAGAGCCGAACTGAGAGGAGAAAAAAATATTTTTTGTGTCTTCATTTATTTTCATCTTATGAGATAAAGATGGGGTTGTTGTTACGCGAAACCCAGTATGCTTCTGTGTCTTTAAGAGCCACCTGGGACTCTGACACGTTTTTTCCATCATTTCTGAGCGTTAGCTTGTCACCTGCGTGTGTAACTTACTTACAAAACATGACACAGACAGTGAGAGAGAGAGAGAAAAGGGAACATACATTTCTATTAGAAAATAATCAAACCTGAAGCTTTGTGCAATAGACGGTTCACAGAAATGTGCGCTAAGAGCTGACTATTATTATATTATTACTATATTATTATTTTGGAACCAAGCATGCAGAAGCTAACAGCTAACAACTAGTATTGTTATGGATGAGTTTCTGCTCTGATACCAAAACGATATGTTGTTTTTCCAGTACATGAGAAATATAAACTTTTTCATGCAAATATATTTTATACTTGCTAAATGTTCCATTTTCTTCACCAGCTAGTTTCTAATTGGTTTCTCAGAGCTTAATTCAAAGTGCCACAGAATCAAAACTAGGAGCTAAAAGAGGCTAAAAAGCTCCAGTTTAGATCGGTCTCGCTATTGTTCCTCCTTTATCTCACAATTCCATTTTCTTTCTATCTCTTTTTCTGCCTCATTCTTTATCCATGTTGATCTGTTTTCTCGTATTATTTCCTTCATGTTTTCTCTCTGTTTTTACATTTAAAAAAAAAAAAACTTATAATTTTCTGTGTTGGTGTTCCTCTCTTCTTTATTTCCTAGTTTTCTGACATATTTTCCTCTAACACCACTTACTTTCTTTTTGTTTCTTTTCTTATCTTATTCTTCTTTTTCCTGTTTCTCTTTTACTTTTGCTTTACAGTTTTACTCTGTATACACATCACATCACATTTCCCTTCTGTTTTCAGACTTTATTCCTGTTCCACTTCTTTCTTTCTTCCTTCTTCCTCTACTACTGCATTTGTGTTATGTGTTTCCTTAATAATTTTCTCACGGTTTTTCCGGCCCTATTCTTCCCCTATTTCTGTCTTTTTCTCCCTTCTTCTCGTCTGACTTTTCCTGTCCTTCTCATTGCTGATTTCCTGACCTTATTCTCCCTCCATTTCCATCTCTCCTTCTGTTTTCCTGTCTCTTCCTCCTCTTCTCTTTTTTCCCACTCTCTCTCTGGCTGTGCGAGCTTGGCGGAGGCTTGGTTTCAGGCCCGGTGCTGTTGGCTGATCTCCAGCCTGGCAGCAGCTCAGTGGGAGCAGGTGGAGCCCCCATCCCCCAACACACACGCACGCACGCACGCAGGCACACACACACACACACACACACACACACACACACACACACACACGCACACTTTGTGGGTCCTGCAGTATTTTTTAGCCCAAAACGCCGCCGACATCAGCCCGTCTCCATGGTGACGTCCATGTCGAGTTTTTGAGTTTCTGCTCACGTCTGATTGGTCGGCTGTTTGTAAGTGTTGTAGGATGTAACATATCTCCCATAATAACCTGAACTCACTCTGATGTTTTTTGACTGAACTCGGATCTCAACTCTTCCTCTTCTTCTTCTTCTTCTTCTTCTTCTTCTTCTTCTTCTTCTTCTTCTTCGACACTCTATAGACGTATACACTATCTGGTGTATTCATGACAATAGAAAGGCTATTTGTAGAAGTTGCTTTTGAATGTGAGTTTGTTTAAATTTAACCTATTTTATTATGGCCATGCGGATGGTTTTGGTTGCCAAGGTTTGGAGACTGAGGCTTCTGGCCTATGCTTCTGATTCAACTCAATCATTTAAAAAATTAGATCTAAAGAAAAATGTATCTGTGTTTTGGTTTCGCTGGATAATCCACCGGTTTTTCCTGTGAACATTTTTTTATTGGAGCTATTTCTACTAAACAAATAGTTCCAATGAAAACTGCCCCAGTGTGATTATACAAAATATCCACAGAACAGGGAAATTTGTAAACTTACATTCAAATTAAATCCCAGAGATATCTCTAAATCTTGAACAATAAAACCAAAACTCTCTGCATGGCTGGATTCCAGCAGAGAGAAATGTATTTTTTTAATTGGAGTGAATTGAAGTGGTGAATCACATGTTGGAGAAACGCTGTCAGTGACTTATTTCAAGATAAAGAGCCAGTAATCCTCTGTGCTTCAGGATTTGACACCTGCTTCAAACAAGCACATAAATGCCGATTTTTCCCTTAAAGTTAGATCTATGTATATATTTTTAAACCCAAGACTGATGCATCCTTTTTGACACTATATGGTACCTTGGAAACTTTTGGATTCCACTAGAGCTTAAAATAAAGTTCTGTAGGTTTGAAAAAAAGTTAAGTCCAACAGCATGAGTTTGTAAAGAGAAGAAGAGAACATTTTGTACTGTAATGAAACGTGACTTTTTCACTCAGTAGCACCCATCAAAACTTCATTCAAAAACTGAGCAGTTTTAGTCTGCAGGCTGGTATGTTTAATTCTACTTTATTTCTTACTTTTCCCAGTGTGCATATGTTACATTTTTAGAGTGAAATTAGGGCATGGGCGGGATGATGTGCAAGATTCACCCGTTGTCATGGTAACGGTTGACATGTTCCGATACTGACGGTCTGACTCTGAGTTTCTGTTGATGAAGCTGAAAGAGAGTTTGAGCTGCTGTGTGAATGCCGCCCGGTGTGTGTGAAGAGGCAACACCTGGAGGAGAGGAACAGGTGCATGTGTGTGTGTGTGTGTGTGTGTGTGTGTGTGTGTGCGTGCGTGCGTGCGTGTGCAGGGCTATAGTGAGGGGAAACACACACATGGCAGTGCTGCTTGTTTATTCATAAAGAGATGGCAGTGAAGGACCTCGGAGGCGACGCCCCTGCTGGACGGTGTAATTACCTCGAGGTAAACCCACACGTTTGTGCTTCTATACTCGTGAGGACCCTCATCGACAGAATACTGTACCGGCCCTAACCTTAATCCAAGCATTATTCTAACTTTTACTGTTATTAAACCAAGTCTAAACCCTAAAACAATCGTTTGAAGAAGTGACGTTCAAACAAAAATGTTTTCACTCTCAAGGCGTAAATTTAAACAGGTCTTTCACACAGATAGAAAGAGCAGAAACTTTTCTTTAATGTCACGCTGAAATTAAACTCAGCGCTCTGTCACCTGTCTCCGGGCGGTTTTACTCTCTGGAGGCTCTTTGTCTCGTCCTGTGGCCTGCTGGGAGTTTTAAGGCGGCTTGGAAATTTTTTCTCTCGGTCAGTCAGTGTGAAGTAATGAATGAATGAATGATTGACAGGGTGGATTATAGATGACATGCTGCTGAGAGTCATAATCCCTTCACTTCGGCCTCTGATGGAATTCAACATGTTTTTTTTTTTATAACTTAGATATTTCATTGATTATTATTGGTCTTATAATATAATGTAATTTACAAACAGAATCAGTAAATGCTGATTATGTAGTAATATTTAGGTTTGAATTGTTGTCTTTGGTTACCCAAAAATGATATTAATACAAATATTCCAAAAACATTTTTAAACTGTAAACTCACCTAAATACATCCACATGCCTTTTTTATAAAACTGATTTTAGTGTTTCAATGAATGTGTTTATTTATTATTTTTCTCCTCATGAAAATGATTTAAGTACATTTTCAGTTAAATAATCAAAGTGAACAAGAATCTTGCAGGTATTATTTTTAGTTTACAGACGTAAGAAAAAATGATAAAGAAAAAGGTTATTTTATCTTTATTTATTCTCAAGTTTTTGTTTTAATATTACCATCAGAGCATCAGTTTGACTGATTTGAAATATTTAAATATGGCATGGAAGTTAATTATTTACTTCTGTAAAAATACGAGAACATTTTTTTTATTTTCTTATTAGGTTTTTTTTCTACCTTTATATTTATTTAGACAATATTTCTGCTTTTATATACAGTCTCTGGAGTTTGTTTCTGGAGTCAGTACTTTTCATATATTTGTGGATGTTTGCAGGATGTTAATGTGCACAATATGCACGTAGTGTAAACAGTGCAGGGCTTCATGCTGCTCACACACTGTGTTGTAGTGTCCGTCTGTCGGCTCTAGATGGCGCCTCAGGCTGCGTTACTGACACACCGCTGGGTTCAGTTCAGCATCATTTAAGGTTTCATTTAATTACACAAACACTTCAGTATACAGAAACGTCTGGTGTCATGAAAGATGATCAGCTTGTTTTTTTTGTTTTTTTTATCATCTTTGCAGGACATTAGTGCATAATTCCAGTTCTTATTGGGCGTTTGGAGAAACCTGGTTCTCTTATTGCACAACAGGTTTCAGAAACCTGGATAAGCCATTATCCCCGTTTGATAGAAGAAAAAAAAACTTGTTCCAGGTTCCTGATCGCTGTCATGTCGGTCATCTATTAATATATCACTAAAACAAAAAAATAGGATGATTAATAAAAATAATGGTGATCTATAAACACTGATCAAGAGGATCCATGTTTACTGTTGCTCCCAGTAAAGCTCTAGAAAAATCACAAGCAATGAGATGTGGAGGATTTAAAGACGCACCTAAATGTTCTGCAACATCTGAACATCTACACAAAAAGATGTCACTATTACTTAATAATAACTCATAAAAATGACAAACCCCCATTATCAAAAGTCTGGATACTGTTAGAATATGTTTTATCAAGACAAAAAAGAGGTTTCTAATGTTGCATGTAAACGCCTGATATGATCAAAACCAGGAGCAAGACACCGGACATGTGTGTCCATGTAAACAGATGTAAATCAGATTCAGGAGCACACATGAAAAGTCATTAAAATACCAATTAAAAATGTCAGATTCAACTTGATTTGTTCTGTCTAAAAATGCAGATTTGAGGAATAAAATCTGATTTTAATCTTCAGCGTGAACTCAGCCTTTCTGTTATATGACAAACCTGTTTTCACCTGTGCTGAAACAGAAATAGCTTCTCCTCTGCTGTGAAAGCCTCGGAGCCCACCCCATTTTGTCAGGAGCGACTAATCCATGATTACACATTAAGATTATTGATCATATCGAAAACCCAATTTAATTGCTGTAATCTAATTACCTTCTCTTTGTCTTGACCTTCATTGCCGAGCTGTTGTTTAGCCAACTAATAACGTGGAGCCGCAGCCTCAGATGTGTTTGAGCGAAAGTAAATCTGCAGATTGTCTTGTTAAATCACGCCGGCTGTCCTTCTATTAACATAAAAGCTTCTGTTCATTAACCTCAGGCGACTCGCAGCTCCCATGCGCCTAGAAGACTGAAAACCCGCAGAAGAAGAGATCAGCTGAGGTCAACGCAGATTTATTTAGAAAGAGCTTCTAACAAACAGGTTGTTCACAAGACAAACTTCACGTTTAAAGATGAGCAGATCACATTTACAGCAAGGACTCATAAATTAATTTTAATGGAGATTTGAAATGATCTTATGTGGAGACACTCCTGAGGACAAAAAGTTTAGTTTAGTAAGGGCAGATTTAAATAATCCAATACATTTTTGAGTGAGAAGGAACCACATTTTAAACAAGGTCCTTCGATTGGCTCAGTTGTTTCTTCAACTGAACGCAACAGTCGCCAATCAGCACAAAACCAGAACATTCAGAAGTCTGGTGCCAGACTATTGGAGTTCTCTGGACCGAATTTAATGAACGAGCTTCTGCAGCGATTTATTATCGCACTTCCATAAAACTTGGGGTCCATATTTAGATTTTTAATCCCTAAGTATGTGCCAAAATCCCCAAAACACTGGATCCTACATTTCCCATAATGCAACTTTCTTTCATTAGAGCCTCTCTGTTTGGTAAATAGACACTTCTCTTGAACTCCACACCTCCAGTTTGTGACAAAGATCACATGTTAGGTATGTGTCTCAGAGCTGAAACTGAGAGATAACCCTGATGACATCACTGTGATGTCATCAGGGTTATCCAACACTAAACCCCAGTTGTTCCCAAATGGCACCCTGCATGTGTGTGTGGATGCAGAGTCTCTTCATACAAAAAAAGAAAATGTGAGTTTCACATGAGGACAATGTGGTTTTCAGACAGTTAATGAGAAATTAATAAATCAGGTAAATATAAAAATGTAAAATTGAGAAAACTATTTTGCCACAATGTCCATTTAGGTGCCTAGCTGTTCGGGAGCTTTTGACCATATCTCACAGTCTTCATCCGTAGATGCAGTTAGATGGATTAGAAGACCTTTAAGTATTTGGAAAAATGGAAGTTTGAACCTTACAAATTCCCTGATGACCATTTCAAACTCCATCTGCTGAGGAAGTCGAAAGCTACAGAACAGCTACTAAATGGACCATGTGGTGAGATTGTTTTGTTGACTGCTGCAATGGAAGCTTTCACATTCATTTCGAAAGTTATTTAAATGAGGGACATTCTATGCGAAATAAATCAAATCATATTGAATCGTGGTATGGGTGTGAGATCAGGCCTAGGCGCGTCTCTTCTGATATTAAAAAGTCAGATTTATGTCTGGTCTTCACACACCAACCGACTCCGAGTCAGTAAAAGTCTCAGTTCTCAGCAGGTGACAGAGCAGCAGCAGAGTTCAGGTGTATCACCAGCGGCTGCTCGCGCTGCTGCAGCTGCTGATCTGCATATGAAACCTCCGCCGGTGCGTCCCGGTCGGTCCGCAGCAGAGCTTCAGCTTCCCCGCAAAAATCGTCTATCTGCACCGACAGCAGTTTGTTTTCTCCTCTTCACACTCACGTGCACGGCCATCACAGCCCAGCACTCATCAAAAGTCCACGCGGGGAATACAGCCATTTGTAGCGACCATAAACCAGCAGCAGCCGCGGCCGGTGTACCGACTCCGCTACGCTCCCCCGCCGCCTGCAGCAGGACGCACGCAGCGCCGCAGGGCTGTCGTGGCTCCCCGCTGCACGGAGCGGGCTGATCTCCGGTGCTGCTGTACCGGCTCACACCGAGCTGAACCGGGTTATGCGGGTCGAAGAGGCGACCGAACTGGTGCAACTTCTGTACAGTGTGTCTGTGACCCGAGTCGAGCTGAAACACGCCGAACCAACCTAACAAACAAACAAACAAACAAACAAACAAACAGACAGAGAGAAGCCGGTGTGCCGTGCCGTGCCGTGCCAAGACTGCAGTCACACTAGTGTTTCCTCTCTGGATTATTATTCCTCCCGAGCTCCTCACAGACTGTTTTTATTCCTTATTTTAACATCTCAGACTGACTCTTCTGCCGGACATGAAGCATCCCGAATAAAGTTTCTCACCTGCACTTTTTATCGGCTATTTGCAATGGTACGCAAGTATTAGTCTTTATAACTCTATAATTACCACATTATAACTGTGAAACTACATAACGTAGGCTATTTCTCGTCTGCTATATTTATAATCTATACTTACTCACAGACTTTGGCAGTTAAAGTGTTTTAAATGTATTATTAACTTTATCATCATTATTATTATTATTATTATTATTATTATTATAGTAGTAGTATCATATTTTGTGTGGCAGTTAATAGGAATTCAGTGAACAAGCGCTCTGGTGTGACTTTTTCTTTTTTCTTTTTTTTACCTTATTTTTCTGTCCAATCACACGAGGATCTGACGTTCAAATTCCTCAATTTCGTCCAGTTACAGCGCGGTTACAGATTGTAGCTGTGACACAGCCGCTCCTGATTGGCTGAGCTGCAGATATAGGCGGTTCAGAGGATCATTTTTCCTAAAATAACGCTATAGCAAGTCTGTATGATATTAAAATGGATTTCTTTAATATACCTACAGGTACTAAATTGAGTTTGAAGAGATTTAATTGTGAATTTTTTTCTATAGGTGAACTTAATCACACTATAATAGGCTATACGTTTAATTTAATATATTACTATAATATTCCCACAGTGTCTGTGGTGCTCAACAGATTGTCTCCTTGTTGACGTTATTATACATTCACTTAATTGCCAAACCGCCATTTCACTTTTTTGTTTTAAATTATGACTTTAAATTACGTACAATGTCCTTGGAGGGATTTTAAAGTCTCCTCTTTATATATTAGTCAGTTTACTTTCATCACCCATATTACACTTTTTATGACAACACAACACTCTTGTAAGGATTTACAGCGTGTCAATTGTACTTATTAGTCAGTTTATTTTACATCTCCCAAAACATTGATGTAACATTCGTAGAATATCCCAATAAGGACCTCTAGTGCGTCTGTGGTACTCAAGAAATGTAATTGTCTCTAATGGCAGTATAATCTCAATATGATATTCTTTTAATAAGGTTGTGATGTGACGCGAGTGTGTCTGCGGTGAGTTCATAATGATTGTGGTATCTTATGGCCTATGGTATGATCCCACTTTCACTGTGTTCCTTTGTGTCAGGACTTGTAGCAGTGACTTTATTGCGGTGTTTCTACCTCCTGTGGTGTACAGTATTCATATGATATCTCTGTATCGAGTTTCACAGTGTGTCTGTGGTTCTTAGAGGTGATTTATGTTTCTGTTTGTGGAGTTTGATCTCCTCTTGTATCATCTTTAATCCTATAGGGAAACACAGAGTGCCTGTGGCTTTATAGAGGCTTTACTGGATTTTTATGGTAACTTCTGTGGTATCTCTACAGACTCCTATATCTCTGTTAAGGCTTTTATAGTGCACATGTGTCTGTGGTTCTCAGGTGAGACTTTAGGGATTCTTTATAGTGTTTTAAAAACCCTAGAAGAACTTTTTTTCTCCACATGTTTTTGTGATATCTCTCTAGAAGTACACCATTTAACATCCCGAGACAGCTGCTCAAATCAGCAACATAATGCCATTTGGGATTTTTCAACATTTCACTTGCAAATATCTTTTTAAAGATCCAAACATTAATGTACTGATGTGTTTGGGTTAAAACACCTCTGGATTTGGATGGTACTCCTTTCTGCATGTTTTACTGTAAACTGTGTGCGTGTAATGTAGGGGGCGCTGTTAACTGGCTCCATTCACATCCAGCTCAGTTCATGAGTTTAAAACACCTGCAGAGAACAGCAGAGCCTCACTGTGAGAACACACGTACATAAATATGAGACTGAAACAGCAGACACATTTACATGAAAAGGTGTGAAGAGACTAAATGTATATTTTGACTTTGGGAAACTTTCAAAGTGAAATAATTATACTTTGTTCTCTGGCTGCTACTGAAGTACGTGTACTCACTACTTATTATAATACTGTGTGGTTCAGCAGTAACTTAATACTCTAAAAGGGCCCCAAACTGCAGAATGAGTACTTTGAGTACGCTCTAATATTTCTGTACTTTACTTTACATCTAAAGTGCACAACTTCCACCAGTTAAATAAGTATTTCTGCAGCTTTTCCTCCAGTTCACTTCGTTCCAATTCTGACTTTTAGTGCAGGACACAACTTCAAGTTCAGAAGTTTCTTGTCACTGAAAGCTTTAAAAATCACAGTTGAAATTAAATATAGTTTCTCAAACTGACACAACTTTAGGCAGAACGTAAAAGCAACGAGGCCAAACCAGAATAACTCTTAAAGTATCCAGGTGCATCGAAACCTTCATGCTCAAATTAAATCCAACGAGCAGTGATAAAAGGAAATAAGATACATATGTACAGTACATTTAAACATGCACACACACACACACACACACACACACACACACACACACACACACGAAGTAGCACTAAAAAATAATGTAGTCTGACATCATAAAATGATAAAAGTGAATCTGTCAGAGGTCAGGAAGCCACGTGCTGCAGGTTTATGTAAGACTAACAGAGCTGATTGGCAATATCTCAACATGATCTCACATGTGTCTCATTGATATTATATAAGTGTGTGTGTTATGTAAAGCGCATTTCTGCTTCAACAGCCTCAGAAAATAATAATAAGCTAATAATAATAACAATAGGCTAATAGATTTCTGTGTTGGAGTCACTAATTAAAGTGTAATTAAAGTGTCTCCCTGCAGTGAGTGGATCCTGTCAGATCTCTATAGATCACATTTCATCTGACTGTCAGCTTCCTATTGACTTCACACTGAAGCGGCTGTTTGTGCGTTTTTAGCTCAGCAGAGAGACATTTACCGGTTTCTGGTGGTTAAAAGTGACGTTTGGACACGAAATATAGCGCCGGAGAGGAGGTTGTGTTCTCTCTCTGTCGCACACACACACGCGCACACACAGGAAGAAAGAAAAAAAAAAGAGCCTGTGGAGTGAGGCTGAGAGGGAGCGGAGTTGGACCTGATTTAGCGCAGGGGAAGAGAGGCGGTCAGTCCGCGAGTTACGATCCAAACTTATGCACGAGGCGGGAGCCACAACTTCATTTATTCCCACAGAACCAGACTCTCCGCTGCACGCGCGCTGTGCTGTTGGATTTATTCCATTTATTCCTCCTTAATGCGCAAACTATATATACATATATATATTTATATATATATATATATATATATATATATAAAACATGTGCTGTTCCCGCTGTCCACCGGAGCCCGTTAAGTTTTTATAAACGCAGTGAAAACATCTCGTCAGAGAATCAGAGCTGCGGAGAAATTTCCACCTCGTGCATTCTAATCAATACCGATCAATAAGCTCACATACTGATCAGTTTCATCCCTCCTGAGCGGTGGGATCCCGGAGCACACACACTCTCTCTCTCTCTCTCTCTCTCTCTCTCACACACACACACACACACACACTCACAGCAGCGGCATCACCGGATTGTACTTGTGAAACTGCGCGAGGAGGATCGATGGTTTTCTTCCTGATCAATAATCAATAAGAGTGTGTGATCAGTGTGGGCTCTGTAGGGTCAGTGCGCACAATCCGCGGCCGCACACACACCGACGCAGTCCGGCGGCGGAGTGAGTGGAGGTCCCGGAGCTCGGAGCAGCAGACAGGCAGAGCAGCGGAGAGGAGGTGGTGCTCCGCTCTGCGTCCGGGACAACACACCGACTCTCTCTCTTTCTCTCTCGCTCTAACCCCCTCTCTCTCTCTTCTTTACCGTCTCCTCCTGTTGGAGATAAATTAACGGAAAGCAGCTGTCGGTTGTTTTAGAGGCGAGGCGGCCGTCTGGCAGCTCAGGGATCCCGTTTTGCCTTTTTCTTTCTTCCTCGTCAGTTCTTTGCCCAGGACTCCTCCGACACCACTGCTGCTGCACCGCGCCCTCCGTCCCGAGCACCGACAAGTCGCACCGCCGCACGCCGGCCACAGCGCGCCACAGGACGGATAGACATGTTGCCGAGGTCCGCCGGTCGCCGCGGATCTCCGTTGGTTTGAAATGCAGTTTCGGGACGTTTTGGAGATTTGCACCGTCCACCACCACCGGCCGCTCTCGCCTCACCCCTCAGCAACGACACCACACCGGGATTTCCTGTGATTTTTTTCGTTTCTTTTATTTTCAGTTTTTTCTAACGGGACTTTTCTCTTGTTGCTGGAGATGTTCGTCGTGTCTGGGCTGAAAGTTGTGCGCTCCCCGGCGGAGGGCCTCTAACAGGTCCGGACAGTACATGTAACCCGAGGCGGGGTCAAAGTTCAGCCCTGGTTGGAAATGTGAAAGCGAAGGGGGCAAAAGGAGGGCTCTATTTCCCCCTCTCTCACTCTCTCACTCCTTCTTTTTTTTTCTGTTCTTTCCTTTTTTTTTTTTTTTCTCCACACACATACACTACACACTGCGCACACGCACGCGCGCACACACACAGGCTGGAGTTACAGTAACCCCCACACACACATAAACACACACACCTTCCAGATCTAAGATTAGATCCGACAGATATGTATTCTCCGCTATGTTTAACACAGGTGAGTGTGCTTTTCAAACTTTTAAAATGTGTCTTAACGGTGTTTCTTTGCAGCGGAGCTCGCGCTGGGCTCGCCTATAGACTGCTTACTGTACACTGAGGACTGTATAGCCTCTATAGACTGTTCCCTATAGTCTGCAGACTGCAACTCTCTTCTCACACTTCAACTGTCGTCTTCCTCTCCGCTGCAGCACATGGCGGACGGCGCCTCCGAAGTTCCTTCATTAAAATGATTTAGCACTAAGCGATCTTTTCTCTCTCCCCGCACTTTTGTCAACTTTCCCCGGCACAATCTGCGTGTTTCTGAGTTGTTTCGGTGGAGGTTTGAGCCGCTGGTGGTGTCTTGTTTCTCTGAGGGCTGCACGCACACTCTGTCTCGGCTGCTCCTCTGACTGAAGCCCCGCTCCGGCTCCCGCTGCCCGGCCAGCCTTGACCGGAGCTCCGGCTCAGACTTTGGGGGGCGGAGGGGTTTCTTGTTGGAGGTTTTCACTCTTACCGTCGCCTGTAAAGTTCGAATGCCATAATTTAGGCAAAATCTGGACGCGTACAGTTAGGGACAGGACGCGTAAACTTGCTGGTTATTTCTATTTTATTTACCCCCAAACTTTCCAACTGTGGCTCCACTCGCCACACTTCAGTTTAGTTTCAGAGAGACATGCACCGGGAAATATTTTAATTCTCATACCTGTGATAGTTTATGACACATGTTGTTTCTGGGCTCTGTGTGCTAAAGAGGGTTCATATTTTTGCAGAAAGAAGAGTTTGAGTGCTGACTGCAGGGTCAGTGCTAACAGGGAGGATGAAATTGTAAATTGTTTCTCAGCTGCAGGACTTTCAGTCCTATTTATTTTTTTCAGTTGCTTGCATTGAACACTGCAGGTTGATCCTGTTCTGTAAAATTCAAAGTGGATTTGATCATTAATTGCATCCTTCCTGCTGCTGTTCAGGCCTCACAGAGGAACCTCAGGCCTGACACAAATATGTGTGTCTGCAGAAAAAACCCAAAATGTTTGTGTCAGAGGTGACCTGAGGTGACAGGGCAGACCTGCAGCAAGCAGAAAATGTCACCAACAAAATGTTATTTTACACCTACAGATGACAAACCGATGACTACATGATTTATGATTGATTTCCAGTACAAATCCTAAATTGAAATAAAAACCACTTTGCATATTTATCCACCAGTCAAGTCAATTTGACTTAATTTTTCTCATTAAAAAAACTTTTCTCTGCCGCGGTGTTGTCAGAGGTTTAAAAAAAGGATTTAGGAGCTTTTTTTGGGTGTGACCTCATGGAGATTCTGGTTGCAGATTTTGGCTTCCTCTTGTAGGAATTATCGTCTTAATCTCCTGAAATTAACCACAGCAAATAGGCACAAATAGAATTCAAATTTAAATTGTAAAACAGAACAAATCCCACAGATTTATATTTAAATATTTTTATTTCAGCACCTGACACACACATTTTTTAATCCACCAATTATTTGAATGCATTTTATTGCCAGGATTGGCTTGAAATTAAATGAAATGTCATATTTTGTCATTTATTACTGAACTGCATTTCTTCAGAAATAAGATAATTCACTGATATTTAATTCTAATAATTTATAAATGATTAGATTAATGATTCTAGCTGTAAATAAACAGAATATTCTGTCAGTGACACAGTGAAAGGAGATCATTCAGTAACATCCGCTCTGGAACATGTAGGTGTGTTATAATCTGCTGCTTGGGTATTTTACCCCTCATCTTTTTGTGACTTGTCTGATTTTTGCTGCAGCTTTGTTGAATCCAAAATTCTCCACAAAAACTGATTTGTCATCCTGATTTTCTGGTTGGAGCTTCAGTCTGTTTGGAGACGCGTTTGAAGATGATCTGGAACTGCAGTAAAGAACACAAGCTTTAACGTTTAATCTGATTATCAGGCAGTAAAACCAATAATCAGCAGACTGAGTCGCTTTTATAAATCCTGTTCAGTGAAGGGGCAGAAAAAAAACGTGTTTTAGTGGTTTATTTTTTACTGGTTTGGTCTTTTGAAAAATACTTATCGAGCAGATGTTTTTTTGTTTTCTTCATTGATTTATATATTTAATTGTTTCTTTTATTAATCTCTGATACTACTGATATTTTTGATTATTTCCCAACATTGAATAGAAGCGTGTGTGTTTGTGTGTGTAACAAGCTGCTTAGTGAGGCTGTTTCAGACGCTTTTTATCCATCCTCAAACACTCAAACCTGCCTGGAGCAAACACTGTATTTTCACTTGGCATAAAAAAGCCCTAATTTAATATTAATAAATATATTTTGTCAAGTTAATTTAGCTCAAAACTGCTGATGCCTTTGAAAAACCTCATAAAGGTGGAACTTGAACTTGTGTTTCCTGATTTTAAAACCCCCAACATTAACGCAGTTCGGGTTGTAAGCATTGGAGGATTTCCTGCTGAGCTGCAGGATTCAAAGGAAATAAAAAAATCGGAAACATTAAATGTCAGGGAAACAAGCGTCTGCATTTTACTCCTCAGCCAGCCAGCAGGGGGCGCCCTCAAATGAAACCCTTTGTTAATTTCTTTCGTAATTTATCTTTATAATTAGGCTCTTATTTATTGTTGATGTTTGATGTTTAGCAGACGTTATTTAAGTTTCCTCAAGTACATTTCTTTTGGGCTTCTTTTTTGGCGTTTGTATTTTATTGATAAAAAAATAAAAATAAAAAAAGGCCACAAGTTGATCTTTACATCATTTCGTGGTCACAGGAGCAGGAGGAGGAGGTCGACTAAATATAAATATAAATTAAGAAAGGCTTGCAGAAGTGGGAGGCTTCATCAAATAAACCGTCTCCATCCACATCCATTCTTGGCCATGAATGAAATCTAAACACGTCACAAACTGCATTAATCTACTGAGAAAAGCAAATTTTTTATTAGCATAAACCAGGAGTCAGAGGAACCACTTTTAAAATGCTGAAAGGTCTCATATAAGATGTAGAAAGGTTCCCTCTTCCACTTGCCAGCACGAATGATCCTTCATTTGTGTCATTTTATTGAGTCTTAATGGATAATATCGATGTGATATCCTAAATTCCTTCACTTCTTTACTATATTTACCATACATGTTGAGCCATTTCCTCAGTGAAGTTAGCTGTTTTTTGAGAGAGTTGATGAGGGGGATCACATCCTCCTGTGGCTCTCGGATATCGGGGACCTCTCTTGAAACGATATTGGTACTTTGGCTGAACCCTGGTGTGTCTGTTTGTCTTTGTGTAGATACTGTTTGTACAAATCTCCCTCCTCAGTGTGTTTTGTGAGGTTGAAGCTGCCGCCATCCTCGTCCTCCTCCTCTTTCACCAGCCGTTAGCGGCGAGGTCTCTGCGGCTCAGTTGGGCCTCGCCGGCGAGCCACTGAGCCCGAGTGACACGACGATAATTTCCTCAGTGTGTCAATAGCCGGGGAGGGAGGCAGGGAGGATTACCATTATTGCTCCCCTAAATGATTGTTATTCAGGGGGTTGTTGTTACAGGCCTGTTATTCGGAGCCCATTACATCTGTCACCAAGGTGCAGAGGGGGAACGTGTAAGCCTCAGCTCTCAGACTCCCCTCGCAGGTTTAGAAACGCCGATTTCCTCAGACGCTGAAAGAAAGAATGACCCCAAAAGAGACGAAGAAAGAACCCCGGGGAGCCGCGTCACACGTCCGCTTCAAAACCTCTTCACCACGTGTTAACCAGGCAGCCTTTTATTCTGCACTCAAATCAGATGTTCTTACAGAAAAAAACAATGGCCACACCTGTTTTTAATGAATATCAGCTTAAATGAAATGTTGTTTTTTGGACACGGATGCAGGAGTCTGTTTTGTGTCTGCAGCTTTAAGATACAGACAAAATTACTGACAAAATAAATTCCAGAAACAAGTAAGTGCACTGGGAACAAGAGAGATTATCTCAGACCAACTGGCAGGATTTGTTCTTGTTTGGAAAAACAGAAACACGTTTTTTTAAGGCCAGATGTGAAAAGAAATGACTTGCTCATAAAGAAATGTGGAGCTGAAGTGGAAACACAGTGAGAAACATAATTTAGGGAGTTACAGAAGCTGTAAAATGTCATTTTCTTTAAACAAGCCAAAAGAAATGGCTTAACTTTATGTTTCCAACACAAATCGATCAAATCCTTTAAAGGGTTATTTTCTTTATTTTTACTGCAGAGATCTGCTTTGTTCTGTCTTTATTTGAAGATAACAGCATACATTTTTAGAAAACGACTGATATCTCATTTTAAGAACCTGAAGCAGGTTTTTGAGGCTTAAATATGAGACAATATGACTTGTGAAAATGGATATTATCCTAAAATTATCCTCTACTTTTTCGATTACAAATCAGTTCATATTTATAGTTATTTTGATTCTGGTGAAGTGATCTGCTTTGTTTGTTCTTATTCCTGAAACAACATGAGTTGCACAGAGATCTAGATTGATTATCTGAACAAAAAGGCGGAATTTCTCTTTTGTTTTAAGAAACTGAAGCAGCAAAAATATCCAACATAAAGCCGGTTAAAGACTCCTATAATGTTATATAGTTCCTTAAACAGCCCCCCAAAAAATCTCACGTTCCCATATAAATCATCTTATATCAGGAGTTTTCTGGAATCACTATCTTGACAGGGATGCAGAAACAGGATTATTTCGTTTCAAGACACATTTCAGAAAACATTCCTGAGTGGAGGAGAAGCTGAAAGCAAGAGGGATTATCTCACCCCGCTGGCAGCAAAGCACGTTTTTTAAGGCTGAATATGAGACCAAGTGACTTGTTAAGTGGGATTTTGTTTGCGGCGGACAGACAGAGTGTGAAACTGCGGCGTAGGCCGGTGTGTGAGCGGGTCAGGAAGCAGAAACACAGCACTGGGCTGTGAGGAATGTTGGTATGTGGCTGCAACGAACATCCAGAGCCGCCGAGCTGCAGATCCACTGTGGAATGTGTGTGTGTGTATGTGGAGGCTGAGCACATCATCCGTCCAGCAGCCGCTCGTCGTCCTAATAACTGCCCGAGGACACACACACACAAACAGAAACACATCTCACTCTGAACAGAAACCACAAATAACAAAAGGCGGCGCTCTCGGCCGTCCTGGAGTGAGATTTCAGAGCTCAGAAAGCGGCTGCAGGTTGGCTGCAGAGCGGCTGGAGGCGCTTTGGAGACTAACCCGTTCGCCTGGACCGTCTCCAAGAAGAAACAATGAGTTGTATTCAGACCCCCTTGACAAGGGAGGGTGAACAATGTTTTATATATATATATATATATATATATATAAAGCAATGCAGCTGGTGCTCTAATGCACAGCCTGTAGATATAGTTTCCTCTTTAATGTGAGCTAAAGAATGAATCTGACAGAGAAGATTTGACAGGAAGATTTTCTGACAACACTCACACTAAAATATAATTAAATATATTTTTTTATAAGATAGTCTCTACTCTCATGTTCAGACTCAAACCAGCAATGAACATATCCACGAATAACTATTGTGTGTGTATCACAGCCTGATATATCTTCTTCCTCTGTGCCATAGAGCTCCATTGTTGTCCAAAAACTAAAAACACGTCAATGAGCCTCACTGTTGCACTGGCTGACATGTTCCTTCATTACCATGAACACACACTCTAGTTTATTCTGACTCAATCCCACATTCACCGTCCTGCTGCCACAAATACTCACTAGAGCACCACATGTGGATTAATCCGCCGCTGAAAATAGTCCCCAACAAATGCGCTATTTCCTCCTGTTTGTTTGATAAAACTACAGCAACAAGCTGTTTTAGGAAATGTGCCTTTTTTAAAACATGAAAATATATATTTGTGTTTTTAAAGATTCACGTCTTCAGTAGGAACCAATGGGCTTGCATCTGAGAACCACAGACAGGAAGACAGACAGAAATGAGAGACAGACTAACATGTTGTTGGTTTGTGTCTGAACATGGGAATTCTTGACTTAAGAAAAAACTTGCAGGTCATAGAAATGCAAACGTCTCCTTATCAAGTAATTTCTGCCTGTATTGAATCTTTCCAGTTTTGGTTTTCTTACAACAAGCGACAGAAATCTGCCTGTTCACTTGTTTCAAGAATTTCCCTGAAAGGGGCGTCAGTTTGCTTCACTAGGAACAAGAAAAATTACACTAGAATCTAGACACTTCTTGAAAGAAAGTGATTTGTGTCAAAATATTCTTAAAACTAGTATAAAATCCACCTGCTCAGTAAGAATATTTCTTACTAAAGCGAAGCAGCTTACTAACTGTCATTGTTCTTGATTCTCGTGCTGACTCCAATTTATCGGAAGTAGTTGAAAACAAGATGATTTCTGTTCAGGTTGAAATATTATATATCGCTGCATGGGCAGATTTTTTGACATGTCGTAAGAAAAAAGCAAAACAACTTATTAACGCCAACTTCACAACAATTTCTACCAATGATTTGTTTCTCATTTGTCTTAAAATAACGTTTTTTGCGACTCAATAATAGACAGAAAGTTTTTGATAAAATGGAGATTTTTGCAGTGTAGACTTCTGTCTCCGCATAGACGTAAAAAAATCTCCAGCTCACAAATCGTTTCAGTCTAAAAAAAAATGTGTTTTATTGAGAGAAGTACATTTTAACCTTGATAAGGAGATTGTTGCAGTGTGTGTGTGTGTGTGTGTGTGTGTGTGTGTGTGTGTGTGTGTGT
>CALSCE010010686.1:24042908-24054273 GCA_943593645.1 Bovichtus variegatus | reverse complement strand
GTGTGTGTGTGTGTGTGTGTGTGTGTGTGTGTGTGTGTGTGTGTGTCAAAATGTAGTATCCACATGCCACCCCAGTCGGAGGCATTTGCACGTATCAAGATGTGTGTGAGCCTCTTTGATCTATGAATAGTCAAGTGTTTTTTTTTTTTCAATACGTGGCTCAGAAGGAGGAGGAGGGGGAGGGCCTCCAGCCTCCCTCCCTTTCCCCCCCCTCGTCTCCCACCTCCACCCCATCCTGCTCAGTAACCCTCCGAGAGGTTTTATCCAAATAAGAAATTTTCCAAGAAGATGTTTTCTGTCCGTCTGTGTTCTCTGTGCTCGTTGTCTCTCGGTGATTAAACTGTTTTTCTGTTTGTCCGTCTGTGTTTAGACAGACAAACTGAAATGACAGGTTTCCAACGAGCGTCGCCGCAGACACCCGTCCAAACCCTAAGGACAAAACAAAGAAATATTTATAGGGCCATATCAACATTTACTACAAAGCTCATATACTGAAGAGCCAAGGTATTATAGAAACATTCGTCTAGACTTGGCAGACGTTGTTTTCCATTTATTTCCACTCATTTTAATATAATTTTAATGTCTCAGAGACTCGAAACTTGCTCGACATTTATGCGGTAAAGGTGATATGGTGATAAAGTTATGAATACAAACTTACACGTACACTTAGATAAAAAATAGAAACCTGACTTAACCTGAAGTCAAAGCAGAATTAAAAGCAGAGATCAGATTCCTTTTTTATTTAACGGAAATAAATGGATGCTTGTATGGTTCAGCAGTGAATGAGCTTAAATAAGCAAAAACTCTGGTATAATGCAGTTATTTAATCAGTGGGAACCTTAAAGTCTAAATTGTCTTCAAAAAAAGTTAAAACAATTTGGCAACAAATCACACATTTGTTTTTAGGAAAACGTGTTTAAATTTCTCAAGCTATAATCAAAACTATAATTCTGGTATTCATAAGGAAACTCGGGTATCTTGTCTGCAATAGTATTGAGACATTTGAAGACTTTCTGGCTTTTCCTAAACCTGCTGCAAGAACACTGATGCACTAGAAAACGTCTGAAACGACCAGAAAGAAATTAGTTAAAAATGTAATACCTCACCTTGCTGACAGATGTTTTAGTGAAAACATGTTTGTCAGACTGAAATTGGGACAGTTTCCGCTCTGTTTGGACAGTGTATCGCTCTAAAAGTCTGACATTAAAAATGATAAGTTAAGTTTTTTGCAAGCTTGGTTGGAGCACGGCTGCTCACCTCACTGGCCTCTAAGTTTATGGAGACTTTGTGCTTTTTATCGCCTGAACAAGCTGTAATAACATTTAAACTGGAAGCTCTTTTCCTCTGTTATGCCCCCGCCCATAACTCCTCCTTTCGCTTTAAGATCTGCGGTTGTGTTTGTTTCTGTTCCTCCTGTCTACGTTTCATTCAGCCGCCTGTCTGTGTTGTGACACCGAGCAGTAAAGAACAACTTTTCTCTTTCAGTCTAATGTGTTCATTTCCTGGCTCAGGCCCGTCTGGATAAGCCTGGTTTTGTGGTGGTTCTTGGGGTTGGGAGGAGGAGGAGGAGGAGGAGGAAGAGGAGAAGGAGGGGGGAGAGCAGGTGTAACCAACCCCAAATCGGGTTTAATCCACGACATGCCGTCTAACCACATTCCCACCCTTAATAACTGCGCAGCTCTCATCAGCCAAAAGCCACATAATGCACCTTTAATGCACCTTTAATCCTCCACACGATGCGAACGGAGCTGGTGTGTTTGTGTTTGTGGCGGCCTCACTCCACTCGGCTGCCGCTGGTTTGTTGGTTGGTTGTGTGGTTGGTGTGATTCTGGTGATTCTTTTGGGGTTGGCAGACCCCCACAGAGCCCCTCAGACCCACATTCCTGCCTGAGAGCCAAGAAAGAAACGAGACAGGCTGAACTGACACTGAAGAGTCTGTGTGGCCCGGAGAGAGAAAGAGAGACGCTGCTGCAGCCTGAAACCAGCAGACAAACACACTTTTATCTCCTGTTATTTCAAATCTGACGCTGAGGAGGCGATCTGGGATCAACCAGCAGATTATTGTCAGCAAGAAATTCATTCTTTGTATTCCGACTTCCTTCTCCTGTACTTCCTTTTGTTGTTTGCTTCTTTGTCATTTAGCGCATCTCATCTTCCTTTCATAACCCCTTCTGTTTTTCATACTTTCCTTCTTTCATTTTTATTTCTTCCTCACCTTCTTTGTTTTCTTCTTCTTTGCTTCGCTTCTTTTTTTCTTCCTTGTGTATGCGCTACTCCCATTCTTTGCTTTCGCCCTCGTACGATCGTTGCCTCTTTTTTCCTTCCTTTCTTTATTTCCTAGTTCCCTTCTTTGCGTCATTCTTCTTCTCTTCCTTTATTCTTTATTCTTTTATTCTGTTTCCTACCCCTTTCCTTCCTTACTTTCTATGTACCTTCTTTTCTTCGTTGTTCCCTCGTTCTTTCCCTTCCCTACTTTCCTTCCCTTGTGTATTTTTATCTTTTCTTCCTACTTCTTCCACTAGAATCTAAAAGCACTAAAATGTCCAAAATAGGACCATTTTGGGAATTCTCTGGTCATTTCTCATGCAGTGCAGAAATGTGCTTTCTTCTCTTTTCAAGGCACTGACCGCCAGTTTTAAGACGTAATCATATAAGTTCTCAAACTCTCATACCACACTTATTACAGACATTTCCAAAGATACCAGATATGTTTGGCTGAATGTGTCTAAAATGATGCTACAAAACAAATTTTATCTGATGGAAGGAAGCAGCCATCATACAGCTTCAATGAAGAGATGGAATAACATGATACATAATATATCTGTGATACTGTTAGAGTGGAATCAAATGATTTTTCCATTCTTAAATCTACTTAAAAGGAGGACAAATGTGTTGTTGCTTGTTGGATTGATTGTTGCATTGACACGTTGCTCCCTCACACTCTCACCACGTCTCTCCTCTCTGTCCCTCAGGATGAATTCCATCCTTTCATCGAAGCCCTGCTGCCCCACGTCCGGGCCTTCGCCTACACATGGTTCAACCTGCAGGCCCGCAAGAGGAAGTACTTCAAGAAGCACGAAAAGCGCATGTCCAAGGAGGAGGAGCGCGCCGTGAAGGATGAGCTGCTCGGCGAGAAGCCCGAGGTCAAACAGAAGTGGGCGTCGCGCCTCCTGGCCAAACTGCGCAAGGACATCCGGCCCGAGTTCAGGGAGGACTTTGTGCTGACGGTGACGGGGAAGAAGGCGCCGTGCTGCGTGCTGTCCAACCCCGACCAGAAGGGCAAGATGAGGAGGATCGACTGCCTGCGCCAGGCGGACAAAGTGTGGAGGCTGGACCTGGTCATGGTGATTTTATTCAAAGGGATTCCCCTCGAAAGTACTGACGGGGAGAGGCTGGTAAAGTCTCCTCAGTGTTCGAACCCCACCCTGTGTGTGCAGCCGCATCACATTGGAGTTTCAGTCAAGGAGCTGGATCTCTACCTGGCCTACTTCGTGCACGCTGGTAAGTCCCTGTTTCCCTTCTTCTTTGTGTGTTTGAGTGTGTGTGATGGGATGCTGAGCTGCTATTCTTTGTTTGCTCTTTGTGAAAGTTTACATGTGATGTACTGCAAACAGGACGAACATCCCACAATATCTAAAGCTCCACAGTCCTGTTGTGTTTTATTCTGTAATGTGCGACTGAGAAGTGTCAGATTAGTGCAGCCGGTTTATCCTCTGGCTTCCTGTCAGTTCTCAGTTCATCTTTGGTATATTAATTTGTCGTGTGCTTGTTGTTCATTGGTCCATTGGTTCATGTGTATTCTTATCTATAGATATTGTTAAATATAAAAAAAAAACTCTGGGTCTTCTCGACTGATGTCTTGAATCATCACCTTTTTGGGGGCAGCCCTAATTTCTGTAGCATGAAGCTTGAGACCAGCAGCTAAATTGGATGTAGTGATATTCTCTTACTGGACGTCAAGAGCGTTAACCGGTCCATTTAGTAGCTGTTTTTGGACCTTTCAATCATATGACATGATCACCAGCAGGTGCAGAAGTTGAGTGACTTGATTTTAAGCCACCAAGGACGAGAAGTCTCAAAAACAAATTGAAATTTGAAGTCCATGACAAATGTTTAAACTCCACCTTCTGAGGAAGGTGAGAAAGATCCAGAACGACTTCTAATGCCACAATTTTCCTTTCTTGTTTCAAGATATAGACACTTATTTCAACTTTGATTTCTACTAGAAACAATTTGAATAGTTCAGATTTTTTCAAAAGGCCCGTTTTTAGGGTCCACATACACACTCATCAGTGTTATGTTGTGTTGATGAAACCTGAACTTGTTTATCTGTTAGTTTGAGGATGAATATCCACCTTCCCCCTCACAACAAACTGAGTCTCTGTGTCGGAGTCAAACACGTTATCAGCTGCAGACAGGCATAATTTCATCAGCGGTCAGTAAAGCAGAAGTCTGAGGAGAAAGAAAGGTCTGTGCCAGAACCTCGTCACCCCGGCGGCCCTCTGAGAGCAGAGCAGGTCACTGGGTTTCTGGGAGAAGCTGGCACACCTTTCAGGTTTAAAAAAAAACAACCAAAATAACACAATTATCTCCGGAGTGATTGCTCAGCACGTTTCCCCGATTTCCGACTGATTCCACGGGAAAATAATTTGGCTGGTTGGAATATTTGTGCGTGCAGCAGCGAGCGGCGGCAGAGGCGTGTAGAGGAGGTGTTTGGCAGACTCTCTAAGTGCTTGGCACAGAGCTCGTTCTAAGTTTGTTGGAGCTTTAGAGTTTTCTTGAGAAAGGAGGACAGCTTCCAGATAGTCGGGTAAAACCATCCACTTAAACATGTCCTTCTTATTATTTTTGTCTGTTATTGAGTCCCTTAAGTTTTATTTTCTGAGAAAAATCTGAGAATATTTCAACCTGTTTCCTTTGAAAATCCAACAGTTTCAAATATTTTCTAAATTCAATTCCATTTTTCTTGAATTTAAAAGTTCATTCTTGACTCGTAGCAAACAATCTCACCTCAAGGTCCATTTAGTAGCTGATCATCAGCAGCTGCAGAACCTGAGTGAGTTGACTTTTAAGCCACCACAGAAGTGGAAAAGCCCATTAGAAATGATTAAACCCCAATTTGCTGAAGAAGATCATGTGATATGATTGAAAGCTCTAGAACTGCTTCTAAATGCCACGATTTTCCGATTTCTAGTGGAAAGAAGTTCTTCACTTCCTTTTGAGGAAATATTTTTTGGGGGGTTCAGATACAGACAGAAATGATTTGGTTTGAAAAATCTAAAAACACGATGTGATGAAGAATTGTTCTCGGAGGAGGATTTCTGGGGGAAAAAAGTTTAATGCATTTCAGATTTTCCTTCTCGTCCTGTTTTTGTGGAGGTAAAGTTTCAGCTGCGATCCGTCAGCAGACACAAACACTCGGAGCGTTCTGGAAAGATCTCCGTCCCTGAACCTTAATTACAATCATTTCCTTCTCGCAGACTAAAGCCTCTCTGAGCCGAAAGACTGCTCCCATTCTCCTCCTCTCTGTCCAGATAGCCTCTCAGCCCTCATGTGTGTGTTTGCACTGTGCGGTCGCAGTAATCAGCTGTGTGCAGGTTCACACTGAGCTCCCTTCAGTCCAAGAGGGGAAAAAAAAGAAGTTTGGAGGCTGAAACGCTGCTGCAGTCGCTGGTTTGTGGTTTTTTGTTGAGGTGGACGCTCAGTCGGAAAAGCTCTGGCTCTTGGCACAAAGTGAGAAACCCTCAGTGATGTTTCTGTTTGAGTAAACTTGGTTTTAGTTGCTTGTCTGCAACAGAAACACAGAGGGGGATCACTTGTGGTGGTAAATCTTGGGAATATGTTTATTTTCTCTTTTGCTAAATTTAGGCTTTATGTTTGATCCAGAGTGTTGAAGTCTTTTCATGACAGCTCAGGACTTACTATCTTGAGAGGGAGAAGACCGAGGCTGGACGCCCACAGAGCTTCCACCCCCCCCGGTCTGGGCGCAGGAGGATCAGGTTTCGTCCTGCCTCTTATTTAAGGCAACAGAGCTTTTCTGGAGCGGCGGCGTTGATTAAAAGCCATGTGAAGGCAGACTGACCTCAGGGGTGACAGGGCCGGAGGCGGGGTCTGTCAGGGCTGCCCAAGTCAGTAATTAAATTCATCCCCATACCACTGACTCATAGTGGAGGGGGGGTGGGGGGGGGGCTGAAGACCAACAGTGTTGCCAGTAGAAACCGCAGCGCACCACCAAACATTTATCATTTAATCCTGAGTATTCAGCAGCAGGATGTTAAAACCTCAAAGACGTGAAATCTGAAGTTGGTTTAAACTTTTTATTAAGTTGAGTTTAGTTTGTGTTGACCTTCATTTCTGCAGAGGAGAGTGAAGAAGCAGTAAAATATAAGTTTGTTCATTTATTCTGGTGACCGGCAGCTGTTTGTCTATCAGTATTTTATATTGTTTTAGCTCTTGAAGTGATTCTTTCGTCTGCAGGGTTCATGCCTCAGGAAGTATTATGATATGTACTGCAGGTTTGTAGACCTCGAGTGGGGTCTGAAGACAATTTTTCTATTATCTCAAACTTGTCTCGATCTCATGTGTGTTTCGACTCCGACTTGTCCATCACGCTTTTTGGTCTTCATTTCATTGTTGATGTAGTTGTTGTTTTTCTTTGAACTTTCCTGCGCCTCTTGTTTCAGACTAGAGAGGCTACAGTTATAAACTCAAATACTGAATGTATCATATTTCATTAGTTTTCCCACAATATTTGCAATTAAAGCTTAAATAAAGTTCTTATGGTTGTGTTTGGACACCACAGCTCTCGGTTAGGGTTCGGGAAAGATGGTGGTCTTGGTTAAATGTTGCACAAGGATGTGTTGACTTTTTTGAAGATTTAACCAAAACCACCATCTATCCTGATCCTTATCCAGCTGTTTTAGTTGTACATAAATCTAAATCTAACCACATGTAGGACAGGCAGGATGTCAACCCTGGTCTCTGGTGTCTTCAGACTTGCACATGACTGAAGTGTTTATTCCTGTTGCTTCATGAAGCACCGATTTGTGGACAAAAAGTAATTTGGTAGAAAAGTGTAAATCATTCTTTTCTCATTCATTCTAGAGGTTCTCCAATGTGAGGATTTATAGACATAAAAGACATCACCTTTTTTCATCAAGTATTTTCTGACTTTTCATAAAGTAAATGAACAATCAATTAATCAGAAATGACAATGGCAATAAATTTCAGGTTCAGCTTTAATTTTAGTGTAGATTCAGATGCAATAGGCTGACAGTATGTCACAGACGACGACTAAAAACCTTCGATTTTCCTACCAGGTTTGGTGCAGAATGATGCAGTTGTGCACTTGTACGGCTGGAAGTTCAGTAAACAGCTGAACAGGAAGTAGCTGCTTGGTGTCTAACAGGTGGAGCTTTTCAAATTAACAGACTCTCACAGACCGCAGTCAACCGTGAACACACACACACATACACACACACACACACACACAGTAGCCCTCCATTCATACGTCCGAGCAGTGAGTGTCTAGTGTGTGTGTGTGTGTGTTCTCAGGAACAAGTTGGGAGTCAAAGGTCACCCTCCCCCTTTCATCCTTCCCCTCCTCTCACTGATTTACGAGCTCACCCACGGCAGCAGCAGCGGGTATCATTATCACAGGAACGCTCAACACGTGTTGAAAGGTCAGAGGTCACAGCATGGAGGTTGTGACCCCTATCATCAGGCCATTTAACCTCTAGGATAAACACACCCCCCCTCATTAACAACACACACACTCACACAGAGCTCAGGGGTGCGTGGTCAGAGCTGCCTGGTGGTGGCGTGTGGCCCCGCTCGTGAACAAAAAGGTGGGAAAAGGTTGACTCCGGCACTTGGTGAGGAGACCAAGTGCGTCTCTGATTTAGAACCATCACAGCCTGAAATAAAGATGGTAGCGTTTATTACAGATGAGATAATATTTATGTGCGCAGTAAAGTCAATTTAACATAATTAGAGAGATGGAATCATAAAAGTTTGATAGAATGAGTTTTACATTAAGCTAGTGGCTCTGCAGCGAATCACTTCACAGAGGTTGTTTCAGTCCGCTGACGTCTCCCTTTAGACCCGGACACTTGTAATCCCAGCTGAACGAGCTGATTGGGGCATTTAGTTTGAGAGGAGAGGAGCCCTTTGAATCCTTTCTTTCTTACTTCAGCTGGTTTGTTTTTCAGTGGTGGAAGACATATTCAGATCCTTATAATGCAGTATAACTCAGGCGATAGACTCAAGAGAAGAACAGCACTGAATATATCCCCTAACAAACTATTGTGTGTGTATCACAGCCTGATATATCTTCTTCCTCTGTGCCAAAGAGCTCATTGTTTAGCATTGTTTAGCATTGTTGTCCTAAATCTATTAACGACACATCAGTGAGCCACACTGTTGCACTGGCTGACATGTTTCTTCATTACCATGAACACACACACACACACACACACACACACACACTGTAGTTTATTTTGACTCAATCCCACAGACACCGTCCTGCTGCCACAAATACTAACTAGAGCACCAAATGTGGATTAATCCACTGCTGAAAATAGTCCCCAACAAATGCACTATTTCACCTGTTTGTTCGATAACAACTACATCAGCTATCGATCAGATAGAAATGACTGAGCCTTTATAAACACAAAACTTTATATTTGTGTTTTTAAAGATTTACATCTTCAGTAGGAACCAATGGGCTTGCAGCTGAGAGCCACAGACAGGAAGACAGACAGAAATGAGAGACAGACTAACATGTTGTTGGTTTGAGTCTGAAATAAGAAAAATATTTTAAAAAACACCAGACATTAACACTCCTTTAACATGTCATCCATTTCACCATTTTAACATTGCAGCTGGTCTAGGTGGAGCTAATTTTAACCACTTTTGAGTAGTGTATTAGATTTAACAGTTTATAAAGTAGTTTTATAATGTTTCATAACAATGCATCATATTTTATAAGATGGCTTTATGGTTGTATGTCAAATCTTAATCTGTTGCAGAGTAACTTTTAATTACAGCCGTCAGTCAAATGTAGAGGAGTACAGTAAAGTAGTTTCCTCTAAAATGTACTCGAGTAGAAGTATAAGGTAGCACAAAATGGAAAAGCTTAAGTGACAGTGCTTTAGTAACTGTCTTTGGCTACGTTCCAACACTGTTGCTTCTCTAGTTTTTATAGTCTATCTTAAAGCTTATGTAAATGTGTAGTTGATGTAGGATGCAGACGTGTTTCTATGACTTCATCTCACCTCGTTTGTTTCTTAAGAACGCTTCTCCACCAGCACAATTGGAGGATATCAGTGTGTCGGGGAGATAACGTGACTCGAACCTACGGAACGCAAAGCTTTCCAGTTCACCTTATACGACCTGCAGGGTTGATACCAAGCAAACAGCAAGTGTGTGTGTGTGTGTGTGTGTGTGTGTGTGTGTGTGTGTGTGTGTGTGTGTGTGTGTGTGTGTGTGTGTGTGTGTGTGTGTGTGTGTGTGTGTGTGTGTGTGTGTAAAGACGTCTGACCCACTTCCCTCCGTCCTCCTGAGCTCTTAAAGAGATTTGGAGCTTCGTCTCTGAACTAGTTACTGTAACTCCGACCAGCCGTCCTACAAACCAGTCCTGCAGCCGCCAGACCTTCAGCACACACTCATAAACACACTCACTCTGCACATGAAACACAAGCGTCTGATTGGACCTCCATCATTTACGTCTCCTTCAATTCAAACTCATGTTTAGACTCCCAGGACTTCATTTAACATTGTTGCGACACCAAATATTTTGGTGAAATGTGTATAAAACTGGTGCTTAAAACTTCCAGAATACTTCCAGCTGATGTAAAGTGGCTACAGTACTCGGATCCTTCCCTGAAGGTAAAATAGTGTCACAAGAAAACACGCTTAAGTATGCAATAAGAGGAGAACTGCAGAAGAAGTGCAGCAGGTCTGACTGCTTTTATTTCATCGTTCAGGTCTCAAGATAAATATGTCAGGTCAGGAGGTGATAACTGATTCGAGATTTATATTCAAAGCTGCACTGTACAATGAGATTCTCAGCTCGCTGCCCACTCTGATTGCCATGTGTAGAAAAATGAAACCTAAAGGTTAAAAAGGGAAAGTTAGAACAGGAAAAACCATCAGAACGGGGGAAGAAAATCAGATCAGAATAAAAATGACAAAACTGTATATTGAGAGTATTTTGTACGGCAGTAGTGCAAGTTTGTAAAATGTACTGTAATGTGAAGGTGGGTGTGTGGATTTGTACATTCACATGGGCAATGTTATCAGTAAAGTGTGGTACTAGCAGCAGAATATAACGGGATAAAAAAACAGGAAAACACTTTCATACATTTCTGCCACACAAGTTTAGACTTTCATGTCATGTTTGTTTTTTTCCCTTTTGAAGTACTGGATAATTTGACCTGTTCCGACCCCAAGAAACTCTTCAAAAACAATGAGGGAAAAAAAGAATAACTATTTGGTTAAATGAGTCACACGATGACACATACAACCACTTACAATAATGACTTTATTTATTTATCTGTAGCACTTTTGGCTTTTTCTAAACATGTAGATTTGCAGGGGTCACAATCTGAAAAAGGTTGAGAATCACTGGTTTAAACCACTGTAGTGCTTCATAGAGCTTTTTGCTCTATTTGCTATTTGTTTTGTCTTGACCTGAAAAGTAGTAACTCCATAAATCAGGTAAATGTTGTGAAGCAAAACCTCTTCTCTCGACGTGTGCTTGAGTGCCTCATATGTAAAAGTTATGTCATGTGAAGACCATCTGTTTCACTGGGGTAGCTTCATCTAAGAGCTGAAACAAACTGATACACAGTTCATCTGGTTGTCTGTGTATTTTTAAAGGAAGAAGTTCTGAAGTCTTACAAGAGTCTGACATCGCAGAAATAAAACCTGTGCTCAGGATAGTTTGAGTGTTCGATTGGACGTTGTCTTGAGGCTTTACACTTGTTTGTTTTCGTGCTCAGTTTGGTTCAACCAGTGTGTGTGTGAGTGTGTGTGTGAGGCTCCACATGCAGCTGATGTCCAGACATAACAGTAACTCAGACCAGAAAATACAAAATGTCCTTTTTAAGTGAGATTTAAGGATAAAATCAGGCTGAAAGGATGATTCCGGTTGCAGCCAGAGAAAAGTCCAAGATTCTTCTTCTTCTCTTCCTGCTGCTGCTCCGCCCGTCGTCATGTGGAGATGTTTAAGGCAAAGCGCGGCGTAAAAACCACAGACTTCTGTTGTGGTTACTGGAGTACACACTGTGACCACGGAAAACACCCCCCGACCCACCACACACACACACACACACACACACACACACACACACACACACACACA
>CALSCE010010686.1:24028474-24042898 GCA_943593645.1 Bovichtus variegatus | reverse complement strand
ACACACACACACACACACACACACACACACACACACACACACACACAGCTCTGACTGCAACAATGGCTGTCCCAACATTGTCCCATTAACAGTCAATGAGATTTGGGCTCATTCATAAAAATGAACACACGCTCGACACTCTGAGTGTCAGCTGGTCGAACACAGGCGGAAGCTTTTTTGTAACACAGAAGAAGAAGTGGCTCAAAGAAAAAATTGTAAGTTTTGTTTTGGGTCTGTGCTTCCCATTAGCATCATATAAGGCTTAATGGGAACTGTAGTTCCCAAGCTCAGAACATGAAACAAGTAAATGAAAAAACAAAGTGACAAAATCCATTAATATCCAATGATATTATTTTACACGAGTAAAGAAGTCCCACCAACATGGTTCTTATATCCCTGAAACACTGAAACCCTCCTCTATCCAATCATATTCAAATATAATAATATTTAAATATGATATTATATTTATTGTGTGTTAAACATGTGGACATACATGGTAAAAAAATGATTTCAAATAGAATAAAACTTTTCCTTCATAAAATGTGTTCTATAAATAAAGTACTTATAGTACATATTTGATTCTACATAGTGAACGCTGTACATGTAGTGAAGTCCAATCCGAACATCGTAAAGGAATGTTTTCCAAAATAGAAGAAAAAAAAAGACATTACATATTAAACAGTAGATAAAAATTGTTTGATTTGAAGTTGAAGCAGATAATCTTGACGTTTTGGGGGAAATTAAGGAAAACTGAGTGTTTTTCCAGTTCAGAGCATTCAGCCCCCCCCCCCCCCTCAGTGAGGCAGATTTCAGCTGATCCCTCGGCGTGCGGCGTCGTAAAGTCAGGTAATCCGGTTTAAAGTGTATTGTCAACGCTGAGCTCTCTGCGGATTTCCCTGCAAATATTCTAGTTTGGAACATATTTCGGCTTTCGCAGCGACACGAGGAGGCTGCTGGAGCCGACTGATCCTGAACACAACACAAACAAACAATACACACACACACACACACACACACACACGCTCTTTCTCAGCCTCTGTGTTGATTTATGGCGTCTGAACTTGAATTTGGACATTTATAAAAATAAACGTTTTGTTTTGTTCTGGAGGAATAGAATTAATTCTCATCGACTGTGTGATGAAGACCTTCATTGGTCCAAAATTTACATTCAAGGAACACCTAGCACCCATCCTGTGTACATTAATTTTCAAAATAAGAGACTTAAGGACTTCTTCTTCTTCTTCTTCTTCTTTCTTCTTGTTCTTCTTCTCCACCGAGGAACATTCCTCTCCTCTGCCTTGCACACTGATCTATGACACACACACTCACTCAGACACTCCAAAGGTCATCCTGCCTGTCTTTTTGCGGAGGTCGTCCTGCAGGAATGCAGCTGCGTTGCAGGCGGTAATTTGTGCCTGCTGCTGAGAATCCCTGTCTCTGTTGCTATGGACGACCCCCGCCCCCCCTCACCCTGATGATGAAGGGGGTGGAGGGGCGGCCCTTGGCAACACAGACCCCTCACCGGAGCCCCCACGGCAGGCCAGACTCTGCCCGTCTCTGTGCCAGCCGTGCCAACAAAATGGTGTCTGGCTCCTGCTCAGTGTTTTGTTTGTAATGAAAAAAAAAAAGAAAGACGAAAATTTAATCCTACATTTAGGTGGGAGGAAAAAATGTCATTACGAGTCAAAAAATGTCTTTACAAGTTGAAGACCAGCATTTAAAACTACATTTCAGCTGTAAAATAAAGTTCTGACTTTACAGAAGGGTTTCACCTGTTTTACACATAAATAAAGCTGTTTATTAATAGTGGTTAGTTCTCTTCAGCCTGTGTAAACAGAGGGTTTATCGCAGCGTGAGCTCGGAGATTACAAGCAGAAAGTCTGTGTTACTATCCAGTTGCATTATGGGAGATAGGTTTTTGGACTTGAAAGTCAGGATTCAGATTCTGTTTTTAATCTGTCATCTGTAAATTGATGGAATAAAGTAAACAAGATTATAAATCTGGAAGTAAAGTATTGATGATTGAACCTGTGGGTATGTTTTATAATCTCGTATACAGCTCTAAACTCTTTAGATGAGCCGATAACTTGAGTCGTCAGATTAATGTAGTGAGGTAAAAAGTGAAATACTTTCCTCTTTAAGAATTTAAGAAACGAGTTTGAGTAAATGGACTTAAATGCAACAAGCACTGTCAACGTCTTGAGTGTGAATCTGTGTGATTTCCCAGCGTCCATGCAAATAAAGCAGCAATTTTTTTCTTACATTCAATTCCTGATGGATTTCACACCATTGAACCCCTAAAAAGTTCAAACATAGCCCATATTCTTTCTTACAAAATAGCCTCTACAGCAGAAATGAAACACGGTGTGAACCTGCGGATCGTCACAATCAGATTTTAGTTTTTAATGTGACTTTGACACCTTCTATGACCCTGAGAGCTTCAGGGTTTTCTTACCACAAAGAAGAAGGTACAAAAAAAGACGTTCAGCTTTTTAAATATTTTACGCTTCTTTATCTTTTTTTTTCTTTTTTTTTTTACTTCTTGACCTTTTTTGACCTCCGTACATGAGACACTTTAGATTCCTTCTTATTGAATCAGTGTGTTTCTGTCTGTCTGGGTGTCTGTCCATCTTGAAAGGCTTAGTGAGAGAGTTGTGTGCCAAAAACCCCACAAACCCTCTCACAACCACACACACACACACACACACCCTCCCATTGTGTGTGAAGCCGTCGGGACGCTGCTGTGTGAAGCGAACGCCGACATGAACCAGGACAGCTGCGAGCGTCTGCAGGGAAAGTCTCCACAGATGGTGGAGGGAGAGAAACTCCAGAGTGCCGTATGGCTGCTGAAAAATAGACGAAGAAGAAGAAGCAGGTCGGAGCGATGACACCATGTTGTTGTTGTTCAGCTCTTTTGTGAGATCAAGGCGGAGGTCGTTCTGAACGTTCTCTCGACTCAGAGAAATTTGAGTCTGTTAGCTTCAAAAGAAAAGAAAAAAGATGTCTTCTCTAACTGCTGGCCGTAGTATCTGACGTGTCGCGACTAAAAATGTCAAGATTTTAAACAAATATCACATTAGGCTTTTGGCAACTGCAAAAGTGCAAAAGACTGAAAATGTCACAAGTTTAAACTATGATGTAGCCAAAATATCTTACTCATCATTGAAAGTGCACCTAATTAAGAAGAATATGCCATCATTCACAGGTGAGCTGTAACGTCGTGTTCTCTACGTCGGCAAATTATGAAACAATTTCAATTTTTTAAAGTAGCTTAATCAGAATTCAAACGTTTTTATAAAATGTTCAGCATTAAAAGCAACAAAAATGAAAAAAAACAAACTTTCCCGGCTCATAATAGATGCTTAAACGCTATTTAATGAATTTTAAACCATGTGTGTCGTCCGGGTTAAGGAGGAGACGTGATATATCGGTGATAAGGAGAAGATGTGTCCTTTTGTCTCGAACAAAAGTGGCTCATTAGTTAGAATCTAATTAGAATGATTACTTGATTAATTATACTCTGAATATTCAGCAGTTTTTTTAGAGGAAGAGGCAGCGCTGCATGATACCTGGACAACCAGATAGCCCCGTAACACCCAAACACAATATCTAAATAAATGTAAAAAAACCCCTAAAAAAACAAGATCTTTTTTGTTTTCACCTCCTGAGGTCGAACATCCTCTAAGAGAGTTTCTTCCTAAGCCATTTTGGATGAGAAATGAGCATAAAGTCGAAGTTCTCACGTAGGTGGACTGACACGATGGGAGGATGAAGCTGAGATTAGGAAGGAGAAGAAGAAAGTTCCGTCCAAAAGAGAGAGAGGGGGAGAGGGTCGAGCTCTTTGCATATTTAAGGAAAAAAAACTGTCTGACTCTTTGGCCCGAGTCCAAGAGGTGAAGCACACAAAGAGCTCATTCTGTGGAACCAGGACGCCTTTTCTTTTGTTTTTGTTGTTTTGTTGTTATGTGTGTGCATGTGTGTGTCGACACCGTCAGATGTTCATTTTTAATTATTGACAAGTGAAGGATTAGTGGAGGTGGAGGTTGGGGAGCTGATAACTGAATTATTGAACTGTTTCTCTCCAGCGCTGCCCTCGGTCGCTGCGTCTGCGAGCCGGTGGGTTGGGGGTGGTGGTGGTGGTGGTGGTGGTGGTGGTGGGTGGGTGTGGGGGATGTCGGTGGTGAATAAAAGCGAGAGCGCGGATAACGAGGCTGTGGCGGCTCGTCGTGCCAAGCCACAAGGTGCTGGCAGCCCTCCCTGTTTATCCTCACATCTGCGGTGGGAGAGGAAAACGTATAAAAATTATAAGTCAGTGCCGACCTGCTGCTCGAGAGGAGAGACGTGTGTGTGTTACAGTTGATCAGATATATTTACTTTATCTCACTGAGCACTCTTTAAGCTGCTTTACACCAAGAGGAGAGCATTCCTCCGATGCAAACTTAAAGCCAACGTCGGTTTATTTAGTTAAACTGCTGTTATAGGGCCAAAAGTCTGACCTGATATTTAATGCTTCAAGTTTCACATTTTTAGAGGGAAAGAACTGACAAAAGTTTCCAGTGTTCCTGCAGAGACACTTTTAACGGACACTAAACTCTCCAGTAGGGGAATTCTTTTATACTTAGCAGCTTTTTTAGTTTGTGGCTTTCACTGCAGTTTGACCAGACTAAGCTAGACAAAGTTAACTTTTCACCAAAAGTGAGCCAAAATGAGCTCAAAAACTTCCCATACCCATGACCTGACCCTGCTCAGAATCACAGCATGAACATTTCCCCAGTTTGTTCAGGGGTTCAAACCAAGCACCCAATCCAGGGCTCGGTATCAGATAGATATATTAGGCTACTTTTTACTACTTGATTAATCCCGGCGGGAAATTGAACCGTTACAGCAGTTTAGCACAAAAAAGACTTAGGTAAAGAGCATAGAAAAATATATAATACTTATCAACAATAAATGAAATATAAAGTGTAAGTTACGTGAGGTGGACAAAACAATCAATCCTCAGAACTTGCTGGTACTGACTGAAATGTGTCCGTAGCACCGAAAGATGACTTGAGACAGAATAAGTAAACAAGATTCGTAATCTTGTTTACTTATTCTTTGATGTGCTAGTTCCTGATTTAATCACTATGTTTACTCATTTTGCATGTCACACAATTTTGTATAACTTAGTTATAAGCAGTTACATTTCTCAAGTTATTAAAATTGTTCAAGTGTCAATATTCAAGGACAGTAATCGCATCGTATCATAATCTTGTAGCATTTCCGCTCACAAACCGAGATATTCTGACTTTTAGTCTGTAATTATGGGTAAAATGATTAGATCCTACATTTCCCACAATGCAACTGGACATAGTCTTTCATGTAGAATACTCAACTGTACCGTGATCAGTCATGTTGTTCATGTTGTTCTCTGACATGCTGGTACAATACAGGCAGCGTGATGTTAGTGTGTCCTGTTCCTCAGTAATGGATACCACACCTTTTGTGTGCCACTGCTGCTTGTGTGTGCGTGTGTGTGTGTGTGAGTGTGTGTGCGTGCGTGCGTGCATGCGCGTGCATGCATGTGTGTGTGCTCGCCCAGGTCGTCAGCTCGTTAGCGGTGTGTGATCGGTGCGTCCGACTCCTCCACAAGCGGCCCCTGATGGGGGCCTCCGCTTTATTCACGCACTTAAAGCAGAAAACTGTTTTCAGAGACGAGACAAAAGCTCCACTTGATTAAGCCGCGAAAGTGTCTGGGAACGTGGGCCCCGGTGACCGAGCTAATTGGTAAAACCTACCCCTCCCTCCCTCCCACAAAACCTCCCTCACCCTCCTCACCCCCACCCCCGGGGTCTCTCACACTTTAAAAAAACCCTCCAGCTCCTCCATTGTTTTTTCTTTACTCGCTCAATGTTCTCGCTCTTCTCCTCTTCTTTCACATTCTAATTTCCAGACCACATTTTTGTTTTCATAATGTTTCTTTCTCAATTCAAACTAATAAATACTAATAAACTAATACTATTGCTGCTGCTATTATTAATAGATTTATCAATAGAATATTAAATAAAGCAAAACCATAAAAAACAGGGGAATTAATTATATAAAGGCGTTTAGTATATCAGCAGAGAATAATATTAGTCAGCACTTAAGTGCATGATGTTAAACACTAAAGCAAGTTTAGTAGCTGCAGATTCTTCAGATGCAGGAGCCATGTAAGATTTGACACGATCACATATGACAGCAGTGAAGGTGCAGGTCAGCCGTTACGTTCAAACAGGGCGATCCTCGCAGAGCCACTCAATAATCCTGTCAGCATTTTAACCTGGTGAGACACAATAACTTTGTGTGCAAAGACAAAGACATCTTGAGTCGTAAAATATCAGTCGAAAAACCCAAATATATTATTTTTACAACAATGTTAATACTGAGGAAAGAAACACATTTTTCTCATTTTAGACCCGATCATTTTTGGCATTGTCGCTTTAAGAAATGACTAAAACAATATATAAATCAAACAAATAGTGAAAACACAGAAAATATTCACATTTAATCAGGAATCAGAAAAAAATGTTCTCAAATAATTACTCAAAGAGATTCATCGATTATCAAACTAATCGATTAATTGATTAATCTTTGCAGCTCTAATCTAAAGTCTTTCATAAACTGGATCAATCACACACCACCAGCTGTTTGACCCTGCTGACCTCTCACTCCTGCACCACAGTGCCCTGCAGCAAGGCAGTCCCCCCGCTCCCTCTCTCTCTCTCTCTCTCTCTCTCTATGTCTCTCTCTCTCTCTCCCCCTCTGTCCCCCTCATGTCCCTGTAGGACAAACAAACAGGACTCTGATGATAAGAGCATAGATCGTCCCGCTGACGGACGGGGTTTCCGAAGGATGACAGCAGGGGTCGACCGCTCAATGGCCACACGCAAACACACACACGCACACACACACACACACACACACACACACACACACAGGATACTCTCGTTCTTTTTCGACACACATATTCTTTCTCCCCCTCCCTCCCTCCCCCCTCTATAACCCGCTCTGCGGCTTCCTGCTAATTAAATTCCTGCGCTGTCCATTAGACGGATAGAGTGAGCGGGACTGCTGACTCAACACAGGTAGGGCAGCTCCTTGCCGTAATGGCTCGGAGAGCTCGAGTGCCCGAGCAATTCATTTGGCCGCCCCGTTTTACACATCCCTGGGTCACCGCAGGCTTTCAAGGGTGCAGAGAGAAAGAGAGAGAGAGCGTGGAGGGAGGGAGGGAGGAGGGGGGCTATAAGCTAATACCGTCAAAACGCTTTAATTCTAAAACGGACACTCGGCAAGGCTGTGTCCTCTAAAATGTACTGACACGCTCTTTCTATAGGCTCTCTCTCTCTTTCAGCTGCAGGACTCAACTTGTTCACTTCCTGTCTTGTTGTCTGGATATTTGTTGGGTATCTCTTGAGAAAATGTGATATCAGTGTCAATACGATACGCGAGTTTCAGCCTCAACAAGTCCTCATACCTGAAGGACAACAGAGTTAATTTGCTTTTTCTTCCCAAAACAACTGACATGAATGTTTTCTGATCTGTGGTAAGAGTTTGGTGAAGTTTAGAGAAAGATGGTGATTAAAATAAACCCTGACCTCCTCACTGAGAGGTTTTGCAGCAATGCAACAACCTCCCGATACTTCTTCTGTTGCTTCTGATAGATGACAGGGATTATTCACATGACCACAAGAGGGCGCTTATCAGGAAAACGCAAACATAAGATGATTTTTGAACAAGTGTTTGAACCAAGCAGCAACCTCTGGCTCTGAAAAGTGAAACCAATGCGGAAGTGCCTTAAACCTGCATTCTTTCTAATAGCTAGTAGCTAGCAGGTGGCAAAAATAATCTGATTGTATAGAAGTCTATGAGAAAATGATCCGACTTGTCACTTTATTTATTACCTCAGTAAACATTTTCCTAATGAATGTATGATATCAACGAAAGTTTCAAGTCATCTTCAATACAGAAAGATGTTCATTTGCACCATATGATTAGGGCGTGGCTACCCTGTGATTGACATAACATGTTGTGTTGTCCGTGTTTTCACCTTAGAACTTGAACCCTTTCACGGTGTGTTTTCAGTTCTAAGTTAATTGTAACATTTTGGTTCTCTAAAAACTTAATTTTCAGCGTTCGGTGATACTTCACTCAACCCTCTCGTGTCACTTCTAGTTTAAAAAAAACAAGATGGCAACGACCAAAATGCCAAACTCAAGGCTTCAAAACAGTCAAGTTAAGACAGTCACTGGAAATATCATAGTAACAGTAACACAGACCAGAAACAAATCTGTCCTCAAACCAACCCCCCCCCCCCCCCCCCCCCAGTGAGAAGCCGTCAGACAGCTGTGAGCTGTACATGAGCGTTCAAACTGTAGCTGATAGAAACATCAGAGCGTCTCTGAGCTGTAAACACTGTGCAGGAGAAGCTGAATGAGTTTATTTTGGGTTTATGAAGCATTTAATTATCTTCAGCTAACATCACGACCGATATACCAAACTGATATCTGTGGATATCATCCAGTCGTATGTTTTACAGTATTTAAAGCAGAACTAAATAAACTGTGGAGATGTTATATATATTTGTGTCCCTTAAATCTTTCAGTTTAATTCTTCACAGTTAACGTGTAAATTTACAGAAGACATTAAATTCACTTGAGGGTTGAACTCACAAACATTTATTCACTAAGTAACATTTGCTTTTTGCTTTTGCTGTGTAAATGATCAAATCCAGTTTATTTTACCCTAATCTTAATAAAACAAGGATTTTTAAAGTACACAAATCCACTGAAGCATGCAGGATTATGTCGTAGAAATTGTTAATAGCAGTAATACTTTTAGTTTCAAATCACACATTGCACTCCATAAGGTGGATTTGTGTAGAATAAAACCGTATTTGAAGCATTTTGAATGATGTCACGTACTGTAGGTGAATCTGCAGCTCTGTTTCCTCTCGCCCGTCCTGTCTGCTGTAACTTCACACCTCCCTCCCTCCCGGGGGGGTTCGGCCCTGTATGCAAGACGCAGCAAGTACTATTTAGGAAGTGACAGCTAATAAACAATGAAGAATTTACGTGAGCGCTGCAGGACAGACAGACAGGAGGACGCGTAGAGGGGAGGAGGAGCTGCTGACTGGACGGGCTGATGCCTCGGCACCACCGACAGAGCAGGTTTCTATTCTCATTTACAAACGCTATTTTAAAACTGGCACTTTGTAGTTAAGAGAATTATAGTGGGGGGTCATAGTATTTATTTATCCTCTAGATAAAGCCAGTGATGGACTCTCTTGGTTGAATTATTAGTACAAACGTTGGGCCTCATGCAGGAACTCGTACAAACGTTCTTAACTGATGAGTGATTTAAGAAAAGTCACAATCACCAATCTTCTCGTCATACGTCACACAGAAAAACACCCGCTTCTCATAAGAGTAACACAGCTGTGGGTTAAATTGATGTGGGGTTTAGCTGTGTAACTGAACTCCACTAAAATGAAGATAAAAACATTAAATTAATTTTCACCCTCTGACAGCTGCCTCGGGTTCTTTCTGCAGGTGTCACTTATAACACCTGACAGTGTGACAGCAGCTGTGATGGAGAGATCGTACTCTCAAGGAAAATAACAGCATCACATGTCTGTCAACGTACAAGTGACGGTTCAAATTATGACTCGTGTCTGTCAGGGGCAAAGGAGTACAGCTGCGGTGTACTTCCTGTTTCATACGAACAACCGTGACCACCACCTAACGTAGTAGTTTTTATTTTAACCATGACGACAAAGGTCATGGACACTAATTCCACTACTGACTCTGCTGAAGTATTTCTGTCTGTGACAGCAAGTTCAAGTCCTAAATTGTGATATGCACAACAATTACTGTGAAGCAGTAAGCAGGCAAAGAAAGTCTTTCTTCTTAGGCTCCCTCAAACAATGCTACTACAAAATGGAAAAGAAAAAACATCCAAGTAAAAATATCAAAATATATCAAATATAATTTAAAATATAATACTGTGACAGACAGAAATATGTATGCAAACTGCTGTGTACAAGTATAAACAGGCAGTAGTGTTAAGTATTCAAGTGTCAGGAGGACTTGAGGCTCCACACTGTGAAGTTCTTCTTTTTCATTTTTGTGAATGAAACTCGCCCTCATGTGGAGCAGAACAGGACATTTACATGTGCATCTCATCACACACAAGTTTAAATGAGCTCTTTGTCAGATGCTTGTGCAGTAATTAGGGTTCGATAAATCCAACTTGGAACAAGTCAACTTTACCAAAAATACGAAATATGTTCTTGAATGACACTGAAAAAAACCCCCATAATAATTTCAGAAGAGAAGTCAATTAAAAATCTGTGAAAAACATCCAATCAGAGAGCTTCCGATTCTGTTTTAAGAATCTCAATGAATTTCAATGAACTCTATTTGATCAAATTTAGGATCAATTCAGCAGCCTTTTCTTCCTTTGCCATCGAAGCAGTCGCTGAGGCTTATGGGTAGTGTAGTGCGATCTTGTGTTTCAAGAGGTTTCCATTAAAAGTTTGTCATGATCTTTTTTTTTTTTTATTGATAATCTCATTACAGATAATTTGAGTGCGTGACATCAGACCATCTCAATTGGTTGGCTGTTTGTTTTTCCCAACAGCCCTTTAGAGGTTCCCAAGCCTCCTCCTCCTCTTCCTCCTTCCTCCTTCATCCTCGGCCTCCTCTATTGTGTGGCCTAGAACAAGGAAAGCTCCTTCATCCCCCCCCCCCTCCCATTCTTGAAGATACGCTCTCAAAACCCTGCTGCCCCCTCACCCCTCCCTCCTCACCCCTCCGACTCGGAACAAACAAGAAATTAGAAAAAACAACAACAACATCCCGTCGCCTTCTCGTCCTTGCTTCATTAGCATGTCAATCGCTGCTCAGCCTCTCTGTTCTTCTGCTGCCACCATCGGCCAACGAGGGGGGGCTCACTACACTTCTTCATCGTCTTCATCATCATCACAGTAGCAGGAGAGGATGGAGGGAAAGAGGAGGAGAAGTGAAAAGACGAGTGAAGGATAGGAGAAGGATGAGAGATGGATGCAGAGATGAAAGTAGGGATAGAGGGAGAGAAGGAAGGATGGAAGAAATGAAGGAGGGAAGGAGAAGTGAGAGATAAGGAAGGGAGGTATAGAAAGAAAGTAAAGCTGAATGAGGGGATGAAGGAATGATGTTAGGAATGTAGGATGGAGGACAGGAAGGAGAGGAAGGAGGAAAATGAGTGGACGTCCGATGGAGTGAAGTAAAAAGGATGGGAAGAAATTAGGAAAGGAGAGAAGGAAAGAATAAAGGAGTGGAAGATGAATAAATGTAGAGAAGCAGAAGAGTGCAGCTGCCTCCTCATTCCCACACTCTGTCTTCCTCCAGGCTGGTTTGTTCTGGTCCAGACTTCATTCACTTTTCGCCTAATTAACATCTCATCTGCATAACTTGTTGCTGCCCCCCCTCCTCTCCCCTCCCTGAAACAATGGCCACCAGACCGAAGAGAGACTTAATCCAGAAAGCCTCTGTGGTGCAGATAAAAGCGATCTGTGCTGTCGAACCACTCGTCTTTCTCCTTGCCAATTAAAACTCTTCTCGGCGGCGGCATCAACAGAGCTCTGAGACGCTCCTCTCGCAGCTCGCGGGTCACGCCATCGAACGATGCTCCTTGACCTTGGTACGGAGGTTTCACTTTTTTTATTTTACACTGTTGGGCTTCTCCGTGACGATGTTTACCTGCAGTGTTGAGCGATTTGCGGAAATTCGTCTAAAACACCTGCAGCTTTAGGAGGATCTGCGAGGTCGTGTGAATCTGCAGTAAACAGTAGCAAAAAAAAACGTTTTCTTTCCCTTCCATTTAATCCTCCTGTTGATATTTTGTGTTGGTTCTGTGGAAGGTGAGCGCAGGGTCGGTGGAGGTTTGGGGGAGGCAGCGGGGCTGGTGCGGAGGAGGGTTTCCAGGTTGCAGGAGCTCCTGGAGATGTGAGCCAGATGTTGGAGCGCCGGGGTTTGGTTGGCGAGCTGTCACAACCCCTGCCTCGATACGACACACACACAGATACACACACGCGCGCGCAGGCATGACCGCAGCTCCCGACTGGCCTCAAGGTCAAAGCCACAGCTCCCTCTGCCCACACACACACACACACACACTCAGCTCATGTACAGTTCACAGCTGTCTGACACACACCTTCAATAAATGCTGCTGACAGGGAGTCCGGAAAGATCTCAGCTGGCCTGCTCACAAGAGAAAGTGTGGACAAACTGGAGCAAAAAATGTTAAACCTATAAATCGTCCAATTTGGATCAGATTAATCAGAATTAGAACCTAAACATTTATCATTTAGCTTCACGTCGGGGTCCTGCTCACCCTGTCGCTGTTCATTTCCCAATAATGGCCGGCTCGCTGCACATTATCCCCTTCATGTTTTTTCATGATTAGTTATCCTTGTCTTTGATCCTAAACTTTTTTTTTAAATCAAATATCTACATCCCTCCTGGCCAATCACAGCTAGTAAAAAGTTTAGTCGGAGCTGTGTTGGTGGTCACAAAACCACAGTTAAAATACTGAGATTGCAACAGACTCTGGACCAGCAGCCTGCATAGCAGTACATGCAGCTTCAGAATTATTAATTTGAGGTGAAATTTACTAATTTGTAAGACAAAATACTATATAATTAACACAAAGTATGTAGGTGGAAGTTTTCTCGAGGTGTGAGCATGAATGAACTTTTATCCAGACTGAACCAGACCACTTATTGAACGTCATACAGCAGTTGCATATTTTTGTCTTCGTCTTTAATTTTTTAGCAGAAAAAAACAATAAGTTTTAGGTTGTGCACAATTTATAGTTTCTGCATCCACATGGCAGCGAGGGGCCACATGACGTACGCTTTGCCATCTGCTTGTGTCCGTGAGCGTCCGTTTGCAGCTCAAAATGCATGTCCGTGAGAAAAAACTGTTTATGGATAAAAACCAGACTTAAACCAGTAAAACCAGATTTAAGGATCCTAAAACTTCTCCGGCCCTTTATGTTCGCTCTCCATTTGGGTAATGGAACCTCTAGGATTCCGCGTTTCCTCCCTGCAGAAGCTCCAGACTGCAGCTCTCTTTATGTTTTATGTATATTCAACGTTTCCTGACTCAGACGCCCACGAGCCTCGCTGAAGCTTCCTCTGCAGAGGCAGAGCAGCAGCCCGACTCTCTACAGCCGGTTGTCGAGGACAGATAAGACGCAGCGCCGTCACTGCACGCGCTCAGATCGTCAGAGCCTGTTAAAACTGGTTTAAATGTTAGAGGTGGAGGAAGAGCCGATTCTCTTTTTATTTCCCAACTCTTTTTCCTCCTCGTCCCTTTTCTCTCCATACTCAACTTTCTAACTCCCTCCCTCCTCCGGGGGTGATTCAGCATTCAGAGGAGAGAGGAGTTGTTGTGGCAAAGGAGGAGGAGGAGGAGAGGAGGGAGTCCAGGGGAGAGAAAGTGATATTTCTATTTTGTGGGCTGGACCTGCTGAAATGACAGGCTTAGGGGTGTATTATTACCCCTGTAGCCTCCTCCTCCTCCCCTCTCACTGCAGAGGGAGGGATGGAGGAGGAGGGGGATAATTTGTGTGGCTGTAGCTGAGCTGCTCTCTCCTGACCTGAGGAATAACTCACAGCAGCCGCGGCCTCAGTTTGTTTTCTGGTGCGTGAGGAGAAACTCCCGCTCCCCTTCTTCTCTTCCATAGCCCAGTTATTTTCCTGCTCCTCGTCTCATTACTCCACTTGCTCCTCCTCCCTACACCTCCTTTACTCTTGTCTTCTTTCCTTTCCTCTCTTATTTCCTTCTCCCCTCCTCTCTTGTGTCCTCCTCTCCTCCCCTCTTTCCTCTCCTCTTCTTCTCCTCTCATCTCTCCTTTTCTCACTCCTCCTGTCCTCTGCTTGTCTCCTCCCGTCTCTCCTTTCCTCTCCTCGTCTCTCCTCTCCTCTCCTCCCCTCTTTCCTTTCCTCCTCTCCTTGTCTCCTCTCCTCTTTCCTTTCCTCTCCTCTTATTTCTCCTTTCCTCACTCCTCCTTTCCTCTCCTCCCCTCTCTCATCTTCTCTCTCTGCTTTCCTCTCTCTTCTTCTCCTCCCCTCTCTCCTCTCCTCTCCTCTCCTCTCCTCTCCTCTCCTCTCCTCTCCTCTCCTCTCCCCTTTCTTCTTTCCGCCCCTGTACTCTCTCCTCTCCTTTCCTCTCCTCTCCTGTCTCCTCTCCTCCTCTCTCTCCTCTCTCCTCCTGTGTCAGCAGCTCTTGTGTTAGCAGCAGTATTCAGGCTCCAAGGGCTTTTGGGGGAGACGGGCTTTAAGATGCCACCGGAGCAATTAGCTGCAGGCTCTATTAAAGCCTCCCCCCTCTCTCCCCCCCCCCCCCCCCCCCCCCCCCC
>CALSCE010010686.1:24011119-24023474 GCA_943593645.1 Bovichtus variegatus | reverse complement strand
ACTCTTGGTTTTATCTGCTGTGGGAACAACCGAAAGCACAGAGCCTAAGTTCCTTTGGGATATTCAAAATGTTTTGGGGAAAATTTGTAGATTTGAAGTAGTTTGTTGATTGATTAGCAGGTTACATGTGACTCATTTTAGGTGTAATGTGTTAAGTAAGTTTTGAGGTTTATGTTAGGGACCCGTTAGTCAGTTTTCTTTGCAGGTACCCTTCCAGGAATCAGGTTAGAACAGCCATACAGTAGATCCTAGAACCAAAATAAGGGTTTGCTCTGGAGATAATCCTGTCCAATGGTCCAGTGACTGAATGTTGCTCATTGGCTAAACACAAACTCATTTTCCCGATTCTTCAAACAGGAATGCACAAAAGGAAACTTAGGTCCTTAGTTTACTGTTTGGTAAAAACAAAGATTGGTTAAAGAGTGAAACAAGTCACTCCAAACTCTCCCCATTATGTGGAACCAAATTAAGATTTGGGAACCCTTTTTATAGACTCTAATAACTATCACAAATGTATTCCAGTATTGTTTGACATCTTAACTTCAGGTCTTATTTGTGGATTTTATTTGGAGCTTTCGGCTTTTTCTGGAAATAATACAAGGACCATGTGTGTTTGTGTTGTGTGTTTCTTTCAGGCCGTCTGTGTTCAGTCATTATAAAGAGTTGAACCATGCAGTTGCAGACCCAACACACACACACACACACACACACACACACACACACACGACTTAATTATGAGGCAATGCCAGGTCTTTGTGAAATATTTAGATAGCCATGCTTCATTCATCAGGCCTAATCACACACACAAACACACACACACACACACACACACACACACACACACAAACACACACACACACACACACACACACACTTATGACAATATCCTACTATCTGTAAATGTGCATATATGTGTGTGTGTGTGCGTGTGCGTGTGTGTGTGTGTGTCTGATAGTGCTGGCGCCGTATGAAGTGAGACCCTCCGGCTGCAGCCTCTCCTGCTGGGCTGTGAAACTTTAGAGGCATACGTGACAAAACACACACACTGAGCACATGTTTCCAAGTGCACATATAGGTGGTTACTGTGAGGACACACATGCACTCAGTAACCTCTGGAAGAAAATGACTTTTACTGTTACTGTGTGTGTGCAGACTCTTCCTCCTCTCCTACTGTTTTCTTTTTCTTTTTGTCTTTTTCTCTGCATTGTCTTCTTTTTTCTCCTGTTGCTCTTCCCCTTTTATCCTCCTCCTCTTCCATTCCATCCTCTTCTTCCATCTCGTACCTCTCTTGTTCTTGCTAGTGATTAACCTCTTCCTCCTTCTCTCTGAGACACATTTTGTTCTCCCATGCGTGCATGCGTGTGTGGCTGATGCAGGTGAAGAGGTCGACCTGGCTGTGTTCAGGTGACAGCAGCAGCTCAGTGTCTCCACATCTGCTCTTTAATTATCTGAACTCCGCTGGTCTCTGCTGGGTGTCTACACATCAGTTATCCCAGAGGACACACCACACAACACAACACTCTGCAAGTCGATGCAGCTGCTGTAGTTTTTCCCTGACTCTACATTTAATCCCAGAATGTCCGTGAACTCAGAACATCAGGAGTCTCCTTGACAATTGAACCATAATCTAGAGTTTTGTTGTATTATGTGTTGTTTTAGGAATCTTTTTATTCAGTTTTCCCCTCAGTTTTGGTTTGTAAAATGCCTCTAAATACTACATTACCCATGAGCAACAGCAGCCCACAGACAAGACAGCTTTCAGAGCTGTGAAAGTGACGTTGCTGAACTGATCCCAAATTCAAGAGTAAATTGATAAAAAATGACAGAACTAATCCAACAAGTCTTCTTGGTATGAGTCAGACTTACTTACAAGCAGTTATGAACCGTGATGTCCCCTATTGGTATGTGGACTACAGTTTCAAAGCCTTGGTTTTTTGGAACCAGAAGTGACATAAGAGGGTGGAGTTCATTACAATCAAATGCTGAACAAGATATTTTCTGTCGACCAACATCTTTCATTAACTGAAAACAAACTGTGAAATAGTCCAAGTTCAGAGACGAAAACATGGAAAACACTCAAACCAAACAACACTGTGTTAGCGGCCTGTCAATCACAATGTAGCCACGCCCTAAAACATACCCCGCTTTATCACCTATTTAGTCTACATGGGACCATATACTTATAAATTGAACATCATGCTGTATTGAAGAAAACTTGAAACTAATGTCTAAGACTATAAACTCATCAAGAAAATGTTGTCCAGTGGAGTCGCCCCCTGCTGGCCATTAAAACAATTCAAAGTTTAAGTCGTTTCCGCATTGGCTTCACTTGTCCGACACGGCAAACTGGAAATGACATTCTTAAGCAGCAAACAGTAGAATTTCTGGTTTTACAGTCCTCTAGTCCTTTACAGCTTCTTGGTGTGGATGACACAAAACAAATGAGGTTGACGTAATGATGTTCTCTCATTGGCCTGACTCCGTCTCGCCTGTTGTGTTTTGGTGTTTTGGTGCTGAATTCCCTGCTGACCAGGTCTGAGTGCAGAGAGAGAGACTGTAGGTTCGGGCTGAGCGCTTGTTGACATTCCAGAAGCACTCGCATGATACAGTACGTAGCATCTGAGTTAGTGCTCACACACACACACACACACACACACACACACACACACACACACACACACTCTTAATGCTGAACTCGGGTCTATTGCTGCCCTTCATGGTGCATTGCATTGCAGAGAGAAAAGGAGATGTGTCCGTGTGTGTGTGTTTGTGTGTGTGTGTGCATGTGTGTGTGTGCAGACAGTGCCCTCATAAATAATTCCACTCCATATTGCTTTTAAACGATAGCATCCCACGGCTGGCCCGCCGCGGCGGGCGGCTCTCCCATAAATGATACTGTCAGGGCTAATACACGGCTTCCATTATTAAGGAGGCATGAAGCGGGTGCTGCTGCAGCGCTGCACCCTCTGCCTTCACTCCCCAGTTGGGGCAGTGGTGGCGTGGTCAGCCTCTCAGCCTGCAGCCTAAATCAACAGCTGGACAGGCCGAAGTGGATTCTTTCAGAGGCAGCCTCTGCAGCGCTGCAGAGCAGAGCCATTCCAAGCCAGGGGACAGGAAATCTACCCATAAGCCCCCTGCAGAACGCTGGCAGGCTGGTTAGATGGATGAACGGCTGGTTGGCTGCTGAGCTGAGCCCAGCTTTCCCACTGTTCCCCAGAGGAGCTGTGACTCGGCAGAATATACACAGTCCAAACCCGAGGGAGCAGCAGGGCTGAGAAAGCTGCCGAGACGTGACTGACTGCTCACTACATAATACACTCATACTGTACTGCTGCAGCACAGTGCTACTGTACTCAGCCCAACAGCGGCCTAAAATCCAGCAATAATGCCAGACGTGTGATGAATCACGCACCACAAGTGCACCAGTGTCGGGCTTATTCTAGTGCACTGGTCCAAGTGCTGCTTACTGGAGTTCTGCACGGGTCGACATAACCAAGACTGGAGCTGGGTCCAGTTTCAGTCAGTCAGTTTGGGTCCTGATGTATTACCACAGGTCTCTGCTGTGTCAGCACATCTAATAACCAAGTAGATCCAAGCAGAGTTGGCTTATGTTTAGTGTCTCTGATGTTTCATTGACTCTTCAGTTGGTGTTCTCTATTTGTTTGGATTGCTGCTTTTGGGATTGTGACTGGTGATTCCCTGGTCTATTTGGATTGGTTCTGACTGTTCTCTGGTGAAAAAAAGTCTGCGCTCCTTAAACAAAGCCAAAGCTGACTCTCTTGCGTTCTTCATTGCCAAAACAGAGTGTACCTCAATCAGGCTGACTCCCTAGTTGACTATTAACAATTTCGGCTGAAAAATATAATATATATATATATATATGTAGATATATATGAATATATTCTGTATAATAGTCAAAACTGTTCATAAACTAGTCTCAAAATGAAATTAATCTGATCACTGATCGTCTAAAGAAGTCTAATCCCAGAACATCAGTACCAACTTGTATTGTTCAAACCCACAAAACTTTATTAAAGATTCTAGTGGTGATCCCAGAGTTCACAAACTCCATTAGATGCACATGTGAAAGTCAAACTCTTGCAACATAATGCTTTCATCGTGCAGAAACAGACATCAAAGTTTTTGTGGAAGACTGTGCCTGTCAAAGTTTTAGGATTCTGCAACAAATCAGTGTTAGAGAGAGAAACAGAGCAGTGAGGACGAATCCTGAAGGAGGAGGAATGGTATTTTTAGGAGTCCATCACTGTTGCACATACCAGAAGCAACTTCCTCAGCACCAATTTATTATTTGCTTTACTACGTCTTCATGACAACCAGAGGAATCTGAACGTGGAGCAGTAACTCTCCATCTTCCCTCTCTACAGGAAAAAATAAGAAAGAAGGAATAGGTGTAAATAAGAATCGAGCATTGAAAAAAAAAAAAGTGGAGGATAAATAAATAAGCTGCTGAAGTGTTTAGAGAGACGAGTCGGAGGAGAGAGAATGAAAAAAAAAAAAGAAAAACGGCCGTCCTCGAGAGGCGCGCCCTCCTGCGACCTCCATGCATTGCCGCGGTCCGATTCTCCCCCACAACTGATGCATTAAGGAGCCTCTGTGCTTTATGTGAGCAGAGCCGCGAGCCACGACGGATAGTGAACCTCTGCTCTGCACCAGGAAATGCTTTGGGGATCTGTTCACTCTCTCTCTCTCTCTGCAGCCGTGGCCCTCGCTCTCCCACGGACTCTGGGAGAAGGATTTTTATCACTAGTTGTTGGATAACAACCGCTAAGCTTCCAGCAAGCCAGAAAGGTCCGCTGCTGCCTCCACTTCACTTTTTTTTTCTTCTTCTTTAAAATACAGACAAGAACTCAAGCAGATCGTCTCTCTCTTGCTCTCTTTGTTTCTTTTTTCAGTTTCTTTCCGTCTGTCTTTCTGTCTGTCTGTCTGTGTCGTCTGTCTCCATTTAACTTATCTTTAAAAAAAGAGTAATTCTGGAAAGTCCCTCTTTTTTCAGCTGCTTGTTTAAGAGTCTCTTGAGCAAATATTCTCCCCCTCCTTCCCCTCGAAGCATTTCAGCTTCTTTGTCCTCTGTATTGATGTGTGATAAAAGGTTGCACTAGGTGGCCGGGCATTTGATTTCTCTATAAAAACCTGCAGTTCAAAGTAATAAACCCCCCCCACAGACACACACTAACCCCCCTACCCTATCCTGCTTCGGCCCCTGCACGCATGTTTGATTGCGAGGATTAGTAAAACAAAAGGCCCAGCGGCAGTTAGTGGCGTCCTAATGAAACACCGCAACAGATAAATGAGCGCGCCGGTGTTTCCCTGCTCCGGAGTGACCGCCCCCCCACCAGGATTAAGTGGACTCCCCCCGTTTCTTTTGTGCCTTCGTTTCCCAGCAGCACAATCGAGCCCTGAGTCAGCGGGTCATATAGCGGAGAACCCCCCCACCACCACTTTCTTTTTCTCTGGTATTTTTTCAGTCCAGTCCCAGTTCTTCCCCAAACCCCCCCCCCCCTCCCTTCTGTCCTCCCCTGCTCCTCCGTCTCGCCCCAGCTCTGTAATTAATTTGGAGAACAGTTTGCCTCCATTCATTCTCTGAGAGAAGTGAATAAGTTAATGGTGTTGGTAAGGTGGGACAGGTGGCGATGTGAACCAAGCCGACGGCTTGATGACAAAATAAATTCAAAATAAATCAGCATGACGGTCGCAGCGTGAGAACCAATAAATAGGTGAGTCTCAAGGCCATTACCCGAGCCTATAAAGTGTTCGTGTGGTTTGTACAAATATCTATTTTCCTCAGAGAACAAGATTACAGCCATATATCTTTATTTATATGTGAAGTTTCATGATTTATCTTACAGTGGTTGTATACTGGGTATGTACATTTTTCAATACAGATTTTGACGTCAGTAAAATTACTTGAATACTGTGTTATCACATTTTTAGCAGAATGGGAATTCCTTTTGATATTCGGACTTGAGGGTTACTCCCTATGCTAGCCTTGTATCTTACACCAGATAAATAGAAAAAAGCTATTTAAGCCATAGTTTAACAGTAACTGCCCAGTAACTGTGACATGTGTCACTGAATTGTTGACACAAATAACAATAGTTCTCTCAAACTTTTACAGCTTTCAGAAAACTAAATATTACTGTAAATTTTATTTCCTGAAGTCTAATGAAGAAAACAGATGTCCACTTTAATGAATTATACATTTCTTAATTTAAACATTTAATTGAATAATTTCCTTTCAAAAATAGCTCCTAAAATGCCAGTAATCTTTGGTTGACAGTATAAACGGATTAGATTTCTGATGGAGTTTAGGTTTGCGTGTTTGCAGTTCACCCAGTTTGTTTGTTTTGTTGTTTGTATGTCTGTTTGTTTGCGTGTGTTTTTGTAACCTACCACACACACACACATAGACACAGGCCCTGAGGGGGAATGGTGGTATCGATAGAAATGAGGCATGCTGGGAGAAGAACATGGAGGTCAGTGTGCCAGCAGAGCCTTGCTGAGCGACCTACATACCACACCGCCTGGTCGCACCACTCACCTCAACCGACCCCTTGCCTCCTATAACCTTTACTTCCCTTACCAATCTTGTATCTGTCCGTTTGCAGATTTATTCTGACCCAGTGGGGTTTCTCTGGCCCTTCGGGGACAGTTGTTTGCTTTCATTTGGGGCTTTTTTCTGTCCCTTTGGGAACTGATTTTGGTCCCATCAAGGACGAGTGTACCATTGGGAACTGGTTTTGGGAGCAGTTTCCACGTATTCTTTTGTCCCTTTAGGCAATTTGTCTCATCGGGGCTTCATTTCTACTCCTTGTGGTACTTTTTTCTGTCCATTTGAGGACTCATTTCAATCCCTTCAATCTCTGGGTTATTGTCTCTCTTTTGAAAAAATGTTTCAGCCTCACTGACAACTTCTCCGTTCTATCAGCAAGTTGGTTTTGTCCCATTAGGGTCTCGGATCTGTCCGGTTAAGGGATTCATTGCTGTTCCTCACCTGTTTCTGTCCGTTTGCAGATTTGTTTTCCCATGGAGGTTTCTCTGGGTCTTTGGGGACAGTTGATTGGTTTAATTGGGAACAGATTTCTGTCCCATCAAGGAAAAGTGTCCGTCCCATTGGTGACTCCTTTCTGTCCAATCAGGGAGTCATTTCTGTCCCTTTAGGAAATCCCATCAGAAACTAACTTTTGTTTTAAGGGACATGTTTCCATTCTCTGGCTACTTTTTTATTTCAATTTGGGGACTCATTGTCCAATCAAGGACTCGTATGTCTTCAATGTCTTTGGTGGCTCTGTCGTTACGCTAAGCTGAAGTTGTTGACTGCCACAAACATGGGACTGTTACATGCCATGTACCTTCTTTGTATGTGAGTGAGTCTTGTACAACTTGCTGGTCATTGTGTGGCCATCCTTATCAACATCCATGGGGACATATCACCATATTTTCTACTTTCCAGTCCTCCCTTTTTTTTTTTCCTTCGTCTTTCTCCCCAGTCTTACCCCTCCTTCTTCCTTTTACTTAAACTCTGATCAGAACCGGCCTGATTAGTGGTGGGGACCTTGTCACTCTTCGTCATGCATTCTGACTTCGTCATACTCAATTCCAGAAGCCAAATAAACATGTGTGTGGCGTTTGGACTTAATCTCCCCCCACTGCTTATCTCACATACTTGTAGGAAGAGAAGCAGAGAGAGGAGGAGGGGGAGGAGGGCTGTAGGGAGTAGAGAGTATCAGAGCAACATAATACCGTCTTTGTTGGGGCGATGTGGAAAATGATCATCCCATTGCGAAGCGTCTGTACAGCTGGATCGTATCTGCAACTGTACTATGTCTGTCTGTCTGTCTGTCTGGTTGTCTGGCTGGTTGATACACTGACTTTCTGCCTGTGTCTGTGACTTTCTGTCTGTCTGGCTGACTGTCTTTGTAGCCGCCGGGCTTCTGTTCTCTCCCCTTTCTGCTTTTTTCCTCTTTTTCTTCATTCCTGCAGTCTAAACGAAGCAGCAGCAGTAGTCCTTTGGGGCATAACGAGGCAGGGTGGGGTGGGATAGGAGGGGTGCAGGAGGGTGGGTCAAAGGGGAGGAACATGAAGTCCTGTGCGGGGGTGGGATGTTGGGTGTGGGGGGGGGGGGGGGGGGCCAGGGGTAGTTTTGGGGGGCAGGAGGGCAAAGCCGGGGGAAGATGTAAGCTTCCGCCACAGGCCCTGACAGCCACACAGGAAGGAGATCACAGGAGATCAGCCCACCACTGCTTCAACATTACAACCACCCCCCTTCCCCTCCAATCCCATCGCCCACAGCGCCCCCCCACCCCACCACTCCTCCTCCAAGATCTCCCCCCTCTCCTCCCTGTGAGGCCTGTCTACTTCCTCTGGAAAGAAAAAGAAGTGGTGGAAAAAGAAACACAGATACTGTACTTTCACTTCAGATCAGTACCGTACGTTCCTCCGTACGTTTGTTTCCTAAAAAAATGAAACAAAACTCTAAACCTTCTCGGTCTTCAGTTTGCTGTTCACAATCAGTTCAGGACAGTTTATCTGAACTCTGCATTGCACTCCAGTGGACTCTCAACTGCAGTTTACTGAGAGTACAACTGCCTACAGGTAACAACCAAAAGCACATTGTAGGTGTAAACAAAAGGCCTACACTGGTGCTCATATTCAAACCTTTCCTTATACTGTACGTCTTAGATAAAGTTACAATCATCTTTGTATTAATGAACGTCTACTAAAACTTTGCACGATAATCTATCAAAGTGCAATAAGTCGTCCAGGGTTTCTGCAGTAGTAGCCCCGTTCAGGTGAGATCAGTTGATATGAAAGACTCGAGGTTGAGTCATTGGTGCAAACCAGAGCTGTAGACTTGACTAGAGTCAGGCTCGAGCCACAAAAATGGAGATGTAAAGATTGACTTGGACTTGACTTTTGTTGGACACTCCACGATTACTTGACTTAACCCGGGACTTGAGAGCAAAACCATTCAAGTCTCAAATATTGAAATCCTGGAGTGCTGAGACCATTAGGCCTTGCATAGTTCCACACCGTGCATATAAACAATTTCCCTCAGGCTAAAAACATTTTTATTTTATCTTAGTTATTGGGTCAGTGCAGTGGAAGGTCTCAGATTTTGAGATGAACACAACTGATTTGAAAGGAAAACTTTAATAACTTCAAGTTTGCTTAAGAAGACTCTACCTGGACTTGGTCAAGGCCTTGACACTTGATTTGAGACTTGCTTTGGCAAGATTTAAGATTATAATTGCACTTGCTTTGTCTGACTTAAGACTGGACTTTCCCCAAAAGATTTAACAATGTCCAAGGCTATATTCAAAACAAGTTTAGGAGAGAACTACGAGTCCCACAGAACATTTCTGTAAAAAATATCTATTTAGAGATTTAGCTTCAGATTCTGTTGCTGTGCAGTGAACTTTGGATCAGTTTTGGAACAAATCAGCAGCGATGGTGCAGTGTTTAATGAACTATTACTATTACGACCTAAAGACTATACATTCTGATGTGAACATCCCCAAAATTTGAAATCAGACGTGTGTGAGACTTTTAATTACAAGCGCGCTAGTTGTCTTGTAGTAAGCGTGAATCGAAATGAGCCAAACAAAGTCAAAGTTTTTGGTTCAGACCAAAAAGAGATAACAGGATAAGTAGGGAGGAAGAGGAGGAGATGGAGACATGGATGGAGTAAAGTTTTATGGGAGTAAACAGCAGATTGGGAGGAATTTGAGAGCCTGTATCTGTTTAGTGTCCAGATTAATCCCAGTATGCCCAGTCGACCCCTCCAGCCACTACCACTGTCACTGCATGTAGAGCTCCCTGTATGAACTTCAGCCTCTATGCATCTGCCTCATTTTTATTACCAAGCTTTATTTATTTTGAGAAAGTTTGCAGAGAAAGTTGTGTTCCAGATTCAATCTTCTGCCTCCCAGGTCAACTGACTGTGCAAATGTGTGCATGTGTACAGTGTAATTTAGGTTCTGGTTGGTGAAGTTAAAAATAGCAGCAGCCTGTTGATAAGCTCTCAGAGTTCAGTCCCATAATTCTCTGCAGCAAAGCAACACCCCTCGACCCCAATCTTTCCAAACCCCCAATCAGCAACACCAACACACACACACGCACACACACATGCACACACACACGCACACAGACACACACACACACACACACACACACACATTCCACCCCAACCTGAACTGATTACAGTCTAAACCTTGGACTCGCCGGCAAAAATACACTCCTGCAGATGTACGCATGCACACAGATTGTTCCTGTAGATGATGAGACGTTTAAAAATATATAGTTTTATTTTTTAGAAAGGCACAGTAATTTCCTAAAACAGCTGGTCACTGTAGTTTTTATCAAACAAACAAACAAATAGCGCATTTGTTGGGGACTATTTTCAGCGGTGGATTAATCCACATTTGGTGCTCTCGGTAGTATTTGTGGCAGCAGGACGGCGTATGTGGGATTGAGTCAAAATAAACTACAGTGTGTGTGTTCATGGTAATGAAGGAAAATGTCACCCACGAGACTTCAGGCTGTGATACACACACAATACTTGTTAGTAGACTGTTGGTTTCTGTCTGAACATGAAGAGAAATGTAGAATGTCACCAGACTGAGACTTAAAATGCTTTAAGGCTCTGAATCTGAGCTTCACTTCACGTAGAGACAACTTTGGTATTATTTAATGATATATTTAAACAAACTAACAAACAAAATGAAGAAAGTTGGTATGGCAGATGCTTAAAAATATTGTGTTTGTGCTTGAGAGACGGTTTTACAGCAACAGGTATATGTGAATTCTGATCAATTAATGACTTAGTTCGAAATCTTAAATTAAGTCAAAACATTGACAATGTCATGTCTGGGCGAAACACACAGGCTTTAAATGAAGCCTATTACACAATTTTAAATACAACAACATGTAGGGAAATATAATTGCGCTTCTATTACCTGTGTGCTGACATCTGGGCTTTTATTATTTAATACTTTCTGAACAAAAAGCCAGAAACAATGTATTGCTGAGTAGGAAATGAAACACTTAACTGCTTTAGCTCCACTTCGTCACACAGAGGTCAAAGGTCAGACAGGTCAAAGTCAGTGTCAGGTTGATCCTGACTGAGGGGGCTAAATCAGCTGTGAGTGTGTGACACATGACGTTTTAGGGTTAAATAGGGATTTAAACCAGGAAGGACAAAAACCCTGCAGTGCTTTTTTCCTCTAAAGTTATTTTTTGTTTTTGTTTTTATTCCATACTAGGAGAAGGCTCAGTGTGTGTGAGTGTGTGTGTGTGTGTGTGTGAGGCCAGAGTGAGGGCTAAATCTGTAGTTTAGAGCCTCGCTCTCTCGCTCGCTCCAGCGGGCAGCCTTGGCCCGCAGAACGACAACAAAGGCGAGTGTTGGAAAAGGTCGCCGCTGCTCCAACATCCAGTCGAGCTCCAGTTGGCTTGGTGGAGAGGGTGGGGAGGCTCCGGGCCGGCAGCCATGTTGGCCCGGAGAGGAGGAAACAGCTGAGAGAGAGAGAGAGAGTGAGAGAGAGAGTGAGAGTGAGAGAGAGAGAGAGTGAGAGAGAGAGAGGAGAGAGAGAAAGCACATGGCGGGTAAAGATTCAGCACCCATAACATAAATACAGATACAATATATGGCCAAAAGTACGTGGACAACTGGGTCTGTTTTTCCTGGTTTGGGATCCCTAGTTCCAAAACAAGGGAAATCTTACGGTCCTTTGTACAATGATATTTTATTCTTTGTTTTTGTCTTTTTCCTGTTTCAACATGACACAAAGCCACCTCCATAAACAAATGTTTTTCCTGGTTTGGTGTGAAAGAACTGAACTGGCATAGTAGTTGAATAGGGAGTTCATAAATGCTTAAACATGTGCTAAAACCAGTTTATAATACATATATACTAACCTATACAGAGCTCTGTATACTTCTATATATCTACAGATTATAGTAATGTTTAAGTCTTATAAATAGCTATAACACATAGTTAGGCTTTTATTTTAAAGCTGAGCAGTGTTGTGTGAGTGTTTTACTCTATGTGTGTGTGTGTTGAGGCAGCGGTGTGCATTTCCTTCCTTCCGCCTCGACTCCCTGACTTCCAGCCAATCGTCATTTCCGCTGCTGGAAGTGAACCACTGTTTACTGTCATCATCCAATCACATGCAGCAGCCAAGCAATGCCAACACATTTGATTGCAGCATGCACACCAGCAGCCTTATTACCAGGCAGAGGTCAACGCAGGTTAATGAGACACTATTGACTGATTGTCCTGAGCTAGAGACCACACACACACACACACACACACACACACACACACACACACACACAC
>CALSCE010010686.1:23993657-24011109 GCA_943593645.1 Bovichtus variegatus | reverse complement strand
ACACACACACACACACACACACACACACACACACACACACACACACAAGGACACTTGGTCAGCTGGCTGCTGGGATCGAACCTGTGAGTTGTCAACTGTGATAACGGCTGCTACAGATAATGTTTAGTTTGTAACAACTAGTCTGTTTATTAATAATAATTTTATTTTATTTACAGCTTTATGTTATGGTCATTAGTTTTCATTATTGTTTGTTTGTTTCTTAGTTTGGTGAATACTACAATACCCATGAGTCTCAGCTGTCGTTGCTTGCCTAGCCATGGTTACTGAACTTAACCCAAACTGATCCAGAACAATATAAAACAGTTGAAACATTTAGTGTTATCTTTAGCTTCAGCTCTTCATTAGTGGAAGACACAACAGAATCTCTGTGATTGGATGTTTGTTAATGAAATGCACTTCGGTAGTTGTAGTTGACTTCTCTCCTTCAGTTTGCATGTTCACTGGCTTGTAAATCTTATTGTAGCAGATATTTTCCAACACAGTTGTTCATCTTTTGTTCTGATGATTCAACTTTCCCTTCAGGAACATTAAACACAGAAAATGAGTCTTAACTACTCTATTAATGAGTATTCTTCTACTTGACTGGCATACTAAGGTTTTAGTGTGCTGTATTTAAAACGCAAATCATTAGAATCAGAGCGCGTCGGTTCAGTTTGTCTTCGTCTCTTTAATAAACGGAGGGCGAGGTGTCAGCATTTGTCTGAAAACCTGCAGTGTCTGATACCAAGGTCTGTGTGTGTGTGTGTGTGTGTGTGTGTGTGTGTGTGTGTGTGTGTGTGCTGGTGGTCTGGGCTGTATTCATTATTTAGTGAGAGCTATTACTGGGGATAAGAGGCTGCTCTCTCCTCTCTCTCAGGACCGTATCGATTGCTTTAATTGCCCCGAAAGATTGTCAACTCTTAAGATAGATATTAAAGCGCCGACGAGGCTCTGCCAGGATGCATAGCAAATGGAGCTAACCGCCCTGTGTGTGTGTGTGTGTGTGTCTGTGTGTGTGTGTGTGTGTGTGTCTGTGTGTGTGTGTGTGTGTGTGTGTGTGTGTGTGTGTGTGTGTGTGTGTGTGTGTGCGTGCGTGTGCGATGGGGGTGAGGATAGAGGATTGGCTGAGCTCAAAGTGGGATGCAACATGTCCCAGGCCGCCTGTCGTGCAGCGAGCAAGGCCTCGTTTTCGCCCGATCGATAACATCCTTGTGAACACACGAGGCGCTCTGCGGCGTTCACGGACAGGAAGTAAAAAAAAAAAGAGAGAGTGAGAGAGGGACGATGGGAGGGAGTAGGGGAGGTAGCTGCCAGCCGGTTCTTCCTCTGTTTGCAGATCAATATGTTTGGGAAAGAGTTGTTTGTTATCTCACTCGCTATCTGGATGTGACTACTAGTGTCCCTCTGCTAAACACACACACACACACACACACACACACACACACACACACACACACACTGGGGATGTGTATTTATCTAGTCGTTGGCTCAGATGAATCCAGAGAGTGGGCAAGAGAGCAAGTGAAAGAGCAGCTGAGAGTGGGGAGAGAGAGAACGAGTGTGTGTGTGTGTGTGTGTGTGTGTGTGCGTGTGTGTGTGTGCACGTTGTGACAGTGATCTGTGTAACCTGCCTCTATCGGATGAACGAGGTCAGCTGAGGTGACTGAAAGCAGCGTCAAACCGAGCGGCCCGCCTGTCGCTCTGCTGCAGTCACACGATCCATCTGCCAACAGGTTTATCATCTAAATAACAACTAATAAAGAAACAGAAGAAGAAGAGAAAAATTATGATCATGAGACAGTGAAGAAAGCTAATCGGACTGTGCATGTTTTCTGAAGACAGCAAATCTAAAAAAGTTAATTATTTACAATCATTAAAGTTTTATTTTCATAGAAATTAGTAAGCTCAAACTCAAAAACTTAAAAATACTTTACAGGCCATCAAAAAACAAACCAGAGGTTCTGAAAATTGTCCCCTCCCCCAGAAGCTTATCAAAAGTTGATTCCATTTTCATCAATATGAAATCAGGAAACTACTAATAAAACGACCTATGTTGAATTTGATTGAAAAAATAATAATAATTCAGGTTACCAAGATAGCATCACTAACATCAGAGCACTTTTGTTTGTTTCTGTCATGACATGAATCCTATTTATGCAACAGATCATAATTAAATAGTGATCTCATAGAAATTAAAAAGAGAAATGTAAAGTTAAAATACTTTATTGCACACTGTACTGGAACTGAAATATAGGTAGCTCTAAGTCTAAAACAAAACTTTTACCATTCGCATTTGAATGAATGTCTTCAAAGTACCCTTTTGAGGTTTTGACCACTAGTAGCGCTACTGAGCAACGTTTAATTATAAGGTAATTTGTTTCTAATTATAGAGAATAGTACAAAAAGATATTGTTCTTCACATAACTTCCTTGTGAATTATTAAGTAAACAATTCCAAATATGTCTTTGCACACATTTTATGAGGAAGAAAATACATTAATCACAGTTGTTCAACCACAGTAAAAGAGTCAACTAAAACTGTTAGATTTTTTCAAAAAGACATGAAGTAACAGAGTTTATTGGACTATGAGATGAACAGAAACCACCTGATACCGGTTCATGTTTGCTAAACTCATTGTAATTTCCTGGTAGACCAGAAACTTCCAGTTAAACAGCTTACAGACGACCAATCACAGCTTGGTTCATCCAACCGGAATTAAACCTGCTATCAAACAGTAAATTGATTATGTGGTTTCCTTGTCGTAGTCCGTCTGCCCCTTTAGTCTCAGGATGTTTGGTTGTTGGCTGGACGTTTTTCTTAGAAGGTCGGAGGTTAGCGTTTGGTGCCACGTGGGAGTCCCCGCGCGTCTGATCCTAGATAGGAAAATGTGTATGTGGGGAACCGGGCTTAATGAAGAAACCTGGTGAGGGATTAACCTACTGACTGACTTAGTATTGATCCATTGCTGCCACAAAAAAAAACATGATAAGACTGTTAACAATGAATCTAATTCTCCAAAAAAAACAAAGATTTTAGCCTCTTTTAGCGCTCAGTTTTGGTTTCGGATTTCTTGTCTGGTTCAGTCTTAGTATTTTCTGATGAAGCCACCAGCTTGTTGGTGAACATAGTGGCATAAGCTGCAAAAGAGCCAGATATTTCCCTCAGGAGTTGGTGGAGAACAAAAAACGAGCTAAAAGAGAGAAAATGCTGGACTTACATTCATCAGGTGGACACAAACAGGACTCCTAAGGAATGACCATGTTGCTCTGTAACTGCTGGATGATGAAATGATGTCAGGGATTTCTCTTCTGCCAGTTAAAACAGCTTTAATAACCTGTGACGTTTGACTTTCCTTGAGCTAAACTGGTTGATTTTGGCACCGGGTCATCCTGTGCATTGTCTTTGTGTTAGAGGAAACTTGGACGTTAGATACAAACATTCAGTCAGGGTATCAGTGCTCCAAACTTTTGTAGTTTTTTCTATAATCTTGTTTCTCTCCTCTTTGGTTAAGCTAAAACATATGAAGTCATGTAGGGACAGTGATGGAGCAAAGGACAGAAGCTGGTGAAGAAGCAGCGGCTGCAGCTCTATTTGTGGTCAGTCTTAATGGTGTCACCTGAGGCTGCAGGAGTGGACGTGTTCTGCCTCCTCAGGTTTCAGTTTGTAGAGGAAACACAGCAGGCTGAGGGGGATCACTCCGACACAATTAGGAAGGAAATCCACGAGTAATCCAGCAATCCTTTCTGATTTAAAGCCATTAACCTGAGCGTCCTGCAGCAGAGGAAACATGGAGGAAATGTCGCTCTCCTCGCTTCACCTCACCTGCAGACAGAGTTTCCTCAAAACAAAAGAGAGGAAAAGTTTGGTGGTAATGCAGGACTCAAGAACTCAAATGTTTTTTGGATTTGAAATCACAAAGTTATGACTTTGGTTATTTTATTCTAGATCATATGATGCTTTTCTTTAGATCAATAGTGCCAAACCTTTTGGATTTTTTATAGTTTTGAAGAGGTAAAACTCTCCAGTTCTTCGAAAGAAAAAAGGCTCGGCAAGAATTTGGCAAAAGTCTGAAAAATATCTTGTAAATCATCTGGTGACTCCGGACATTTGTTTAAAAAATGTGAATTTCCAAAGTAACCAGTAACTCCAGTCATCAGATAAATGTACCTCCGCCAATCTCCAAAAATGCCAAATAAAAATCAATTAAATAACCACAACCTAAAAATGGTCTAAATGACATTCTACTTTGGTTTCCAGCGTAGAAGTCACGGGCCTAGATCCCGATAGTGAAGGAGCTGCTCCTCGAAAGAGAAACAGATAAACAATATGCAGGGTTTTATTCTGTAAGTAGAATCAGTTTCTATTTGAACAGCCTCAGGTAAACCTGGAGAATTCTTCTCCACAATCCAATATGTTTAATCCTCTGCGATATCAATACCAAATATTGATCTGAAAATGCTTTAATAAGAGGTCTACTCTCTGCTTTGTACTGCCCATTGACCGTGACTCTAAAATAGATGACGAGCTGGAGGTAGCTGTCAAATGATCTTACTGCACTTGTTAAGTAGTTTTGCTCATTTCAGTGTATTTTACTTAATGTGAAAAACGGGAGAAACAATGGAGATAACGTATAAAAAAAACAGCTTGACGAGGATAAATGGAGTCAAGTGTGATCTCACTTCCTCTTCGTCTCTCATCTGTCAGTCATACATGTTTACATTCAGCAGGTGAGGTCAGGGGTGTTGTCAGGTCAGCACTTACTGCTGTTGCAGGGCAGCGAGGCCTCAGGTGGGGTCACGTCCTCGCCTCGAGGTCTAAATCAGAAGACAAAATCCTCTTTGACCGACAATCTGCTACAAGTTTCCGTCTGTCGTTCATTGTCAGTCTGTTGTTTTCTGATCAGATCTCTCCTGTGCTCCTCCCGAGAGACAATTGAGATAACTCAACACAACCCTCAACTATGGTGTTGTATAACAGCGATACACCGTCACAGATGAGTTTCTAAACTAGTTCACCCTTAGATACATTAGTGGTTCTGCTTTTATTTCTATTTCTTGATTTGTTTTTAAACTTACATAGAATACACTTCTTCTCAAAATCTGAGTGTTTTTTTGTTTTTTTTACACTAAGGAGCAGCATCCTATCACTTCATCTTCTACTTTCTCATATTTGGGTGGGTGTAATGGAGGTGGTGAAGTGAGTGTTGCAGGAAGTGTATCTAATCCCCTCTCGGACCTTGGAATTGGACTTGAGCTGATCCTGCTCAGAGTCTCTGATCTGTTCCTGGTCAACCTGTTCATGTGCTCACACTGCTGTCCTCACATGACACACACACACACACACACACACACACACACACACACACAAACACACACACAGCATACTGTGTTTCACGTAGTGGGAAAACTGGCAGCCATGAAGCCTTACAGAGCTGGTGGACTACATGAAGTTTAGCAGCTGTCTCTGTAGTTGTGTGCTGTATTATTAATGTAAAGTAAAGAGCAATTTATAACATAATGTTGTTTTGTTTTTTTTTAAATATAGTTGATTCCATCACATAGTCTAAAATTCAGTATGAATGTCAAAAAGAGTTCTTGTGGTATTGTCGTATTTACTGTATGTTGTCCTCATTATCCGGCACTAAGCTTTGGTAGCGTTTCTTGGCAACATACACGTGTTTAACTGATGTTTATTAGACTGTATACAGTACATGTCATTTAGTTTTATGTGTCTGCCTTGTTTTTAATCATGTAGCCACAATTTTATCCTTTTTCTAGCACAAGTGGGGTCACCTTCTGGATCCTATTCCCCTTATCTTGTCAACAAAGACTTTTTAACCCATGTGGCAGTTTAGTGTTGACCCATCTGAATTGTTATTCACGCTATTGGTCCATGTTGTATTTTGTTTCTCGTTTTCTGAAAAAGCGGATTGTTGGATTTAAATATAGTTGTGGTGTAGAGTATAAACCAAGTGGTGACACCGTAGTCCACAAACCAATGGGTGACGTCACGGTGACTACGTCGACTTCTTATATACAGTCTATGGCGTAAACTAATGGGAGTTTAATATGGAAATACAAAAAGGTGCAAGACAGGGTTGTTGTTTGCTACCTCTGAAATGTGTAGTTGATGGTCTTTATCAGAAAACACAGTTAGAAGGTTAAAACTTTCTTTATTCTATATTATTCGCTAGTTGTATGTTGTATGTATTTTATGACTTTTTTGTTTTTTAAACTGACTCCAAGCAGAAATCCAGCTCCAGACTGTCCATAGTGTATCTGTATTGCTGCGTAGATAAGGTTTGGGAGTGCCGTCTGGAGAGAGAAGTTTTCCTGCCAGCCCCTCCTCGCTCCCTGTCCTCTCCCTGCACTCCCATTAAAACTCTTCTCCCGATCCCAGCCGTCCAAAAGATTTGAGAATGACCTTGCAGTGTTCCTCCGCCAGCCTTCCCCACTTGTAAGTGCTTGGGATAATTTATATATAAAATGTGCGTGTGTGTGAGGGGGGAGGGGTTGAGAAATGGCCATTTCCATCTTTAGGTGGCCGGGGCTCTCCATTACCAAAATGGGCTGAGTCACTGCACCGCAAGAATCTTAATGAGAAGCCCGGGCCCACCCTGACTCCCTCTCTCTTTCTCTTACTGCGTGTCTCTCTCTCTCTCCCCCCCTCTTTTTCTCTCTTTCTCCCCCTCTTTCCCCCTCTCTTTCATCCAGCCTCTTATCTCATGATGCAGCAGATTATTCCATTGACTTATTCAAGGGGCCTGCACTTTATGATCATGAATTTTACTGTGCCGAGGCTGTACGTGTCCTGCACATCTACTCAGCTACATCACCTCCTCCTCTTCATCCTCCTCCTCCACGCCTTACTTTGGTGTACGCTTCACTTCGCTACAGTTTTACGTCGATCCCATGGTCAATGCGACAACACTCGGCTCTTCTTTTTGTAGGGTTTACAAGCAGGACAAACTCGGTCCTTGGACTTGGTCCCACAATTCAACCTGAAAACCAAATCGGACCAGATTTAAATCAGTTTAATCAGGTTGGGCACCGTTAAGTTTCTGAAATACAAAGCTGAAGCAATTAGTCACTACTACTACTACTCGACTGAAAGAAAATTAATTTTCAACTTTTTAGAATTATTCAATTATTTACATAATTATTAAAATAAAAAGCATTCTCTGGTTTCAGCCTCTCCAATTTGGGGATTTATTTTCCTTTCTTGGTTTTAAACCACAATCAACTGAATATTTTATGGGTTTTGGACATGTTGGTCGGACACAAGTCATTTGAAGACATCTCATTAGGCTTTGAGAGCACAAGTATGAGAAAAAATGACTTTCTGGGAAAATATCACAGGCACTTTTCCGTGATGCCTTATAGAGTTAATATATTCTAATAAATTATCGTAAAAAAATATATATATAATAATAATAATATTAATAATAAATATTTTCAGCCCTGATACCACAGCGGGCTCTGATCACCGGAGAAAATGTGTTTTTAGGCAGACCTCAGCACAATTTGCACCTGGTCTAATTATCATCACGTCTTTTTAGACCCAAAAATAATTTGTCCCCGGGTCTCTTTGGATCGGGTCTCCCTCTACTGATATGAAGTGATTTATGCATTGTTTGGATTAGTTTTTCCTTGAGTCCATTTCCCAAATGTTGGATGCGTAAAGACCTCTCCTACAAGCACAACACAAACCAGAAGCAGCATGTTCAGCGGCCTCAGAAGTTCTGACTCCACATCCGCCTTCATACTGAGGGGTTGTGGCGGTATGGTTTGAGTTAGAAACCCTCCACCCATCAAAACCATCACAGACTTTGGTGTTTGGGGAAGAGAGACACAACAAGCAGTAGCCATGTGTTGAACACCAGCTGTGGTTTCCTCCTCTTCCCACTTTCTCCTCCTGCTGGTGAAGGTTTCAGTCCTGTTTGTCCTCCACCTGCTGCCTCCAAACAGATCAGAGTCGAGTCGACTTCTCTTTAGTCCGATCCCTCCGTAGAAAACTTGCTGTCCCATCTGCATTTTGTGCTGATATTTTAAAAGTGATGCGCTCACTTTATGGCAGAAGATATCGATGCAGCAGATGCTTTCTGCTTCAGTCCAGCTGTCAAACGTTTAAGAACTACTAACATTTAAACAACGACACGGACCGAGTCACGGCTGCTTCCTTCATATTTAAAGTCACAGAGAAATACCTTTTCAATGATGACTCCATGTGTCCACAAAGCAAAATGGGATTTTGAAAAGTATGAAAAATATATAAATGATGTGGAATAGGCCTTCTTATTACTTATTGTGACCAGAGTGAACAAATCAAGAACTAATATTTTATATTTAACTGTAAAGAAAGAGCGATGACTACTATCTACCATGAAGTATAATAAAAAATTAAATGTTGTTTAGTAATAATGACAAATGATTCCGCTGCGACATCCAGACATCAAACTTAGTTATTGGTAGATTCATACTCTGAGTTCTCACAACAACTGTGTAAATAATCAATTTCCTTTCGTCATTTTCGCTCTGTCCATCCTTCTGACGCTCCGACTTTGACTTCAGTTGGAAAAACTTGGAGGAACAGACAGAGTCTCAGACCCCCACCCCTCTGAAACTCCCCCATCAGCCCCCCTGTTAGCTGAGGCTCCCTCCCTCCTCCCTCCCTCCTCCCTGACTCCCATCCTCCAACCAGACAGGAAAAAGCAGCTCCAAATCCCCTCCAACAATAATGAGCCTAGCATTGGAGGATCAGCCACCTTATCCTCGCTAAGGTTGTTAGCGGTCCAAAACAAGTCACTCTCCATCCATTGGCGTCCAACACCGTCCACCACCACCCACTGCCCCTCCCTTGCCACTGCTGTAAGTACTTTACAAGGCAGATCAGATGTTCCTGTTCACAAAGCGTTCAAAGTCTTTTTCTCTGCTCTTTCACTCTTGAAAATTCACCATTGACAAGATGACCGTGGTGAAAACGTCCGTTATTAACAGAGAAGAACACAGAGGTTATACGGGACGGCAGACCACCGGGTTACCATCATCACATTCAATAAATGTGAAGGAACTAGACCATGAATCATTACTGCAGTAACACTGTAGGTTATAATACAAGAAATGGAAATACCCAGTAGTTGTATAGATGTTTACGAATTAATTATTGGAAACTTACTTCTGCATATTCTTTTAATCATATTCTAGCGAAATTGTTAGGAAACTAAGTGTTATGAAATACTCCATTAAAGGCTCAGAAAACTTTGTGGATCCCACGTAGGGAAATTGAAGCACAAAACAACAAAACACAGTGCCGTGTGCACATTGTCTGCAACAGTTAAAAAGTAAATTGTTCTTTCACGAGTTGCAATTCCTCAGTTACACTGTAGTGGCCTCTGTGGACACATTTATAACTAGAAGGGCAATCGAAAAGCGCAGACCTCCTCCAAGGCCATTTCCATATGTGAAAAATAATACGTGTATCTGCCCCGTGATTTGGATCTGCTTCACAATTCTATGGATTCTTTCTTGGCCCATGCTGAAAGTTTAATGAAAATCAACCCACTCGTTTTTGCGTGATCCTGCTGACAAATAGACAAACAAACTGAACCGAAAACATAACTTTATACGTATCGGCTCTCTGGCGTGTCTTTGAAGGAGGTGGAGGAGGGAGTGATTTGGTTGGGGTCACCAACATGAAGTCATAATTGTGGTTGCTGCAGGCCGCAATGCTTCAAATGTTGAGAGGCATGCAGCCGGTCTGAAAGCCAGACGCAATTATATAACTACAGAAGTTTGTGTTTGTTTGACACAAGACTGAAACTAGAAACATGCCGCAGACCATGCAGTTTTATCAGCAAAAAGTATCAAATGTTTAGTAATTATGAAGCACGGCTCCCTTCAGAGGATCGTATTTCCAGCACTCAGGAGTCGTACAGCAGCGGCGTAAAGGCAGACTGAAATAAATCGAGCCATAGGAGACATATAACTGCCACTTCCAGACATAAAGTGATCTGAACTCAAACTCAGAGAATCACATCAAAATGACAAAACACAGAGAGGATTCTGGTCCGTCTCCGAGGAGCGGGTTCCGTCTGAGGTCTTGACTGATTCCCAACATTTAATGATCCCTCATGATGTCGGTTTCTTCCCGCTAATTTACAAGGGTTAAGTCTCAGGGCCCTGGCTCTTTAATTGAAATCTTAATTAATATTTAGAACGAGGAGGGTGGTAAGGGTGGGGGTCCTGTGAGTGTTTTAATGGGCCGGTAGCTCTGGGAGACGCAGGCAGTAATCCTCTCTGAATACTGAGGAGGAGACCTGGAGGAGCCCACGCACCCCCCCTCTTCTCTCTGTATGATTCTTTCTCTTTCCACCCAGACTCTGTGCTGTCTGAGTAACAAGCCTGTTTCACTCTGTGTAGTTAATAACATCTTGAGCTTGTTCCTGGGTTAGTTACACAGGAGGGTAGGTGGGATGTTATGGAGGGAATTAGCTACACAGTGATGTAGAAAATGTGAGGGCACTGGACCACGAGGGTATAAAATGTGCTAAATAAGACTTGTTTTAAGGCCTCACTTGTTCCCATCGATGTGAGTGCAAGTTCTTGACCCTGTAACCAATCCCGAAGTATCTCTCTAAATGGTTCTTAACAGACATTTATGAAAGATAGGATAGATAGGTGTAGGTATGTTTAATTATAATAATATTGTATTTCGATTAAATGTCCAACTGAGAATCCTCACATTATAGGTGGTCCCATTTTTTCTTTTCCTTGACTTGATTTATATCTATATTACTACGAATCATTCTGGTGAAGTCTGACTCTCCAGGAGTCTGCATGAAATCCCCCTGAGGCCCCTTGTAGCCTTGACGAGATGTGGATTTCCACAGTCCTCGGATCTTGCCGATTTCCTGGGAATGCACACGTTAGGTCCACAAGTCTGTAAGTTCAGGGAAGTCCAGATATTTGGATTCAGCCTTCGTGTTGCTGGTGTTGAAACCCTGTTTGGTTCCACCCAACTCCTGCCTTATTCAGCCCTTTGTGTCTTTCAGCCTTAATATTTTACCTTTTACTGGAAAACATTTGCAATTATTCTTTCAAAAGTACAGTTGCAACTAAAGGTTCTGTACTTTATCAAACTTCTGTATATTTAAAGAGAACTTCAACAAGTACATGCACAACTGCTGAGGCCCTGCTTGTCCTGAAGTTATTTTTACCAAAGTGATTTCAGCCCCAACAGATCTCTGGGGGTTTTTCTTTATTTCTGCAAGAGATGCTCTTAATCTTCAAGTTCACCGTTGATGTACAAACCTGAAGAACATGGTTGTGAAACTTTTATTTTATCAGCGTTTATCAGTGGTTACCGCTACTATTTTAAAAAGCCAGATGGGCCAAATTGCACCTACTACATCGTAAGAGTGAAACTTAAAAACAACACATTTCAACAAGATCGTGGTTTGGGTTGAAATAACTATGTTTGTAAAGTGAAAATTAAACTTTACATTGCACCAAACCTCCACCCGTTATAAGGTTTCTTACTCGTTATACTACGTCACCTGACTTCCCCCTTTGCTCTTGTCATAACTACTGTGGTCACTAGAGGCCAGTATCGTTTTCTAGTATTCCTTGTTTCGGTGATCAACCGTGTGAATAGATGATAAAAACCTTCTAGTTGGCGTAGCAGGCCCCTTCTGACCCACACCTATGAGGCTGATAACCACTGATAACGCCCATTTAATCGCTCTGTTGAGCGGTGAGATTTGTCCTGCAATAAACTACTTTATCAAGGTTTAGTACTTCTACACAGTATTTTAACGAGCTCCTGTGAGCGACTGTAGCTCTGCTGTGAACACTTGTATACACTCAAGGATGTTACAAGTCTGCTTTTGTACTCAGTTCCTTAGTTTGTCCTGTTAACAACAAAGTACTTCAGTACTGTTGGTGGTAACAGGCGTTTCCCACCCCGCCGGGCCCCAGGGCCCCTCCTGCTGTACAGATGCCGGTGCAGATGGGACCCTCGTACCTGTCTGCATCGCTAATGGCATCATGCCTCCCCCCTTCTCCTTCCCCTCCTGATCTTATAATCCATAAATATGTAATTTGTTCAGCTGTCTCTATTAAATATGCATATGAGAAGCAGGCGTTTGTTATTGTGTTTTTGCGGGTCATTAGCGGCGCGCTGCGGCGTATTAGCAGCTCGCCGCTGAGGAAGAAACAGCAGCAGGAACAACAGGAGTAACAGGAGTAACGGGAGGCTAACAGATCATCTGACAAGATCAGAGGAGGGGGGAGGAACGGAGGGAGAGAGGGAGTCTGAAAGCACAAAAAAACAGAAAGAGACGAGATCTCCTATCAGGATGCAGAGATGACCCTGATGTCCTCCAGAGAGGCTCGGCCAATGACAGAACTCATTGTAGAGTCTTGGTCAGTGAAAGGCCTTTACCTTCCTTCACCTTTTCAACACTGATCGTGTTTGTGAAACCATCTGTAAAATGTGAACCAGCTGCTTTCTGTCTCAACACTGTCTTGTTCATCCACAGCTGAAATATCTTTCTGACACTACGACACACTTTCATCATCCGTTAGTTCATGTCATATTGCCCGACAACAATCGCTTTATTTAAATTGAGTAAAACCAAGTCATTATAAGAAATAACAGAGCCGTGGGGATTTAATGACATCTTTTTATAACCCTTAAAGATGGAGAAGTTTAAGTGTTCTAGTAGTTTTCCTCGTATGTAAAGTCAGTGTACTCTTGAGTATGAGCCTATTTAGTGAATCAGTAAGTTTTGATTTGTGATATTTTGCCAAAACTATTGATGAATTAAACACTTATTATTCTCTATCCACTTTGCACTGGTTAGATGCTAAACTACGTTTTGTTGTAAGGGTATTTGTACTGTGTGCAATGAAAATAAAGTTGAATCAAATCCAAATATTGCTCTCACACGTCGGAGGAAAACAATTTGCTGAACAAAACAAAACTCTTTGTAATTTAGTGTTTCGCATGTAATCTCCTCTTTACTTTAAGTACTTTTAAACGGAATCATGAAACAGGATCAAATGGAGGACATGTAAGTAAACAGAACTGCACCGAACAGTCCGTAATCAAACAAAACACATTAAACTCTGCTTGATTTCTGACCTCTGACCTGATGATGAAACTGTGCTCTTCCTCACAGAGGCTTGCTGACTCACTAACTGTGAGGCAACCGCCACAGTCAGCTGAGTCCTCCCAGCAGGCAAACTTTGACCTAAAGAAAAAAAATATATATATTATTTTAACACAACTAACGTTTTTATTCACAAATTGTTCCCAGTCGTTCTACTTTACCACTTTTTGGATCACTGTTAAATGAATGTCAATTGAACTCAACACTTCCTGCTGATATTTCACATTAAAAGCCCACCCATAAATGGAAGTATCATGCCCTTTGATCTGCTAGAGGGCTTTTATTTATCTGTGCAGGAAGTCTTGAGTTTCGCTGCTGGTAGCTTAATGTTGATAATAGAAGGCAAAGTAGAAGCAATTGGACACAATTAGTGAGTTTTCTCAGCAAGGTGGTGAGTGACACGTCTCTTGCTGCACTGATTATGAAATGATGCATTATACTGAATTTATAAAGACAACAAGTGAACATGGAGGAAGTGTTGAGTTTGTATCAACAGGAAATCAAAACAGGAGCAGATCAAAAAACTAAAATATGATCAAACTTACTTAGAAAACAATAAATTCATGGTATGTAACATAATATAGATGCATTTAGGAAACGTACACCTCTGCGTGCTTGTGTTTGTGTATGAATTCAGCCGTGCAGCTTACAGCAAATCGACTTGTTTCGTTGTGGAGGCTCGAAAGAAAAGAGCGAGAGACTATCCAGAATACAGTAACAGGGAGAGAGAGAGAGATAGACAGAGAGACAGAGAGGGGAGGGTGAGGGGGGAGGATGGGTGGTGGTGGTGGGGGTGGGGGGGGGGGGGAGGGGGGGTGGTGGTGGTGGTGGTAGGGGGGGGGGTAATCTCATCATGTCTGCTGGCTTCTCTGTTCCAGTGAATCAGGAGGTAAAAGAGGATAACGCAGGAATGTTCTGTTCCCAGAGGAGAGGCCCAAAACCCTCACAGCATTAACCCTCCCTCCCCACCCTCCCCTGCCTCACCCCCATCCACCCCTCACCCCAACAGACATGACTTTTCCCCCGTTATACTTTTTTCTCTTGCTGTGTTAAAGACCCAATCAGTCATTTAAAACTGTAGCTTCGCCCTCCACAAACACTCGCCATATGTGTTTGGACGTAGCAATCGCTCCCAAATTGATTGACAGGTGTTTAAATACAGAGGCTAGATTGATTTCTAAAAAGAAAATGTTGTGGAACATTAAGTAAAACTAAAATGTGAGCTTTTTGTTTTTATTTATACAGTTTATATAGAAGATGTTGAGCAGACCCTAAAAACACAGAATTAAAAGTCCCCTGTTTAGATTCCTTGAGGACTTGTGTTGAGTCCATGTCCTTTTTTTTTTTTTTTTTAGCATTCGCAGAGCTGATTTTTAAAATGTTTTCAATTGTGCATTGTTAACATCCATATGTACTTGCTACACCTCTCTGCACCTTACGGCCAACAACCTCTAAAGTGTAATTCATTGAAACAAGCGACAGGAAAGTGTATCATATCACACACGTGCCCGATACAAACAGAATAATGACCACAGTCCTACTCGTTGCCAAAATACTCAACTTAAATTGTTCATTGTAAATTGCCCGTAGGTGTGAGTGAAGTGTCTGTCTATATGTGACAGCTCTAAACTGTAAACCTCTCCCACACTGTGACCTAGAGATAAGTGGGTGTAAATAATGAATGGATGGCCTTTAAGTAGCCACATGTACAGTATATTGGATCTTATAAAAATGGAATTAGCTTATAAAATATACTATCAAGTGTTTTACATATGTTTTAATTGTAGAATGTAAACTTACCAAAGGATACTAAAACCAAAAACTCACCGAAAGAATAGAGAGATGACCTCAATGTTCGGCCCTGACAGGTTACATTGTTTCACTTTAATGAACACACTCGTTAGTGACGTCCTTAACGAGACACACACACACTCACACACTCACACGCACACGCAGGTCAGCTTCATTAGCCTTGACAGTGGACTTACTGTAAGATACTTTCGAGTCTCTCTCTCAGGTCATTGAGTTCTCGCCACTTCAGAAAGGGTTAAGCCTTGTCAGCCATGATGTCATCACACACAGGGGAGGTGCAACAGATGATACGTGCGTGTGTGTGTGTGTGTGTGTGTGTGTGTGTGTGTGTGTGTGTGTGTGTTGCCCTGGTAACAGTATGGTGGTTGGCTGGTAGTAACAGTGACTCCGTCATAAATATTCTGGTTGTTGTTTTTACCACTAACATTAAATGCTTAATTCTACTGTAAAAAATAATAATTAGAGTCATAGAAAATAAACAAAGTTAATAAAGTGTTAGTTGTAACAATAGAATAGCATTTTAGCATGTCTTTTTTTTTTGATGGCGTTTATCTTTGGGCATTTTTCACACTCATAAGTCTTAAGACAAGTTATCAATAACGATAATGATGCAAACGCCATTAGTTTTTTTCTTGATAGTTTATCTTTATTTTTTAATTTTGTTCTTAAGGGACCATGTAAAATATTAAACATAAATAATACCATTCTAAACACACGCACGCACACACACACACACACACACACACACACACGCTGACAGCAACAAGTGTGTGTGTGTGTGTGTGTGTGTGTGTGTGTGTGTGAGGAGAAGATCCATCCTGCAGGTTCACTCCAAACGTCAACACAGCAACAAACAGAAAGTCTGATAATGTTTATGTGACGTTATATTGTAACAGGGAATCTGAACGCAGCAGAAAACTCCCTTTAGCTTTAGATATATTTCTCATGTGTGTGTGTGTGTGAGTGTGAGTGTGTGTGTGTGTGTGTGTGTATAGTTGATGTTTTTCTTGGCTCTAATTCAAACTCCCCCCACTAGCTCTCTCATCTGTTTCTACTCAAAATCTCCTCTCCTCTCCTCCCTATCCTTTCCTTTTCTTACCCCCTTTCCTTACCTCCTCTCTTCCTCCCTCCTATCTTGTCTTCCCTTCTCCTCTCCTTTCCCCCTTTTCTTACCTCTTCTCCTCTCTTGTCTCCTCTGCTCTCCTTACCTCATCTCCTCTTACCTTACCTCCTTTTCTCCTCTCCATTACTCTTGTCCCTCCTTTCCTCTCCTTACCTCCTTTCCTTACCTCCTTTCCTCTCCTTTTTTCTTTATTTCGAGATTGAGAAAAACGTTTTCAAACTCTCAGTTGTTGGTTAAAACGATGTATTGTAGGAAATCGGGAGGAGGGGGTAAACTTTCTTGTTAGCGGGAATAGAAGGAGCCCAGTGCATTGTGGGAAGGCGGTGGGGGGGTGGGGGGGGGGGGGGTCGTCTCCAATTTTCTGTTCACTGCCTTTAATTCCAGCTGAAGGTCCGCCTGCTGCAAAGCCATTACCATTGATTTTCTTTTTCTTCAGCCGCTGCAAAATGGGATTGAAGTCACACTGTAGGACCTCCGACTCTTCATCCTCCTCCTCATCATCCGCGTCCTCCTCCTCCTCCTCATCTTTGTCTCCCTTCTCCTTTTGCCATGATATCTTTGCAACTTTATTGAACTTGTCAAATGTTGGGAAATGGGATTGGAATCATTTTGTAAGACCTTCAATCACTCTCCTCTTCTTCTTCTTCTGTTCTTGTGTTCATTTTACCAGCTTTTTATCGATTTGGTCGATGAGTTTAAAGTCCATGTGAGTTCAAGTCATAATTAGTCATCATCTTCATCCTTAAAAGTCTTATTTTAAAACATTTATTTATTTATTTAATTGACAAAAATATCATCTTCTCCAGTTTATCCTTCTTTTCGTTTTCTTCCTCCTCTTCCTCATCCGTCAAATTTATTATCTTATCAACTTCATTACCCTTGTTTTTCACCCTATGGTCTTTATCCTTTTACTCCTCTCCCCCATCACCCTCATCGCTCTCTTTCTTCTGCTTCTCTTCATCATCCTTTATCGTGGTCTCTCACATCTTAAAGCAGAGTTTGCTGCTGTGACCTCTGACCTTTCCCCTCCTGACTCAGATCATCAGGGTGCTGTAGTACCTGACCTCATGCTGTTTGTTCCTATGGATACCGTTTAATGGCAGAACCACTGCATCCTTTTCACCACCTAATTTTTATGTAATGGTGTGGAGGTTATTTAACGAACAGGAATGGCATCTTTCGCTCGTCGTAATCTTCAGCAGCTTCTGTGAACACAGGCATTTGAATTAATTTGGGCAAACGTTGATGGCTTCATTCAGATTTGTTTGAGGAAAAAAATAAGAGGATGCAGTGTCTCAAACACACACACACACACACACACACACACACACACACACACACACACA
>CALSCE010010686.1:23913004-23934378 GCA_943593645.1 Bovichtus variegatus | reverse complement strand
GTGTGTGTGTGTGTGTGTGTGTGTGTGTGTGTGTGCGAAGAAGTGCAAAGCGGGACAGGGAGGAGAAAGCGATCGAGAGACGATGAATGTAAAGAAAGAAAGAGGAGGGAGGAGAACGTGGGGCGGGATGGAGGGCGATGCGGTTGCCTTGGCGATGGTAGTCACGTCCCGGGCCGTCTGGTTGTCCCTGGCAACCAGACATGATGTAAGGCGGGGATGAACTTGAACTCGGCAGGGGCAGCGATGAAGAGGAGGAAGAGGAGGGGGAGATTCATGAAACATGAACGATGCACCTTTGGCGATCGATACATGCCTATCAGAGATGGATTACACTCTCACACACACGCACAGAGAGAGAGAGAGAGTTTGGTGATACTGTGGAGATAGAAAGTGTCGTAAAGTCCGAACTGAAGGCAGAAGAAACAATGATGTGTTTGAGGTCCTGAACATAAAACAAGTCCTGTAAATGTCCTTTAGAGGCGGCAGTGTTCATTACAACCACAAAGTGAAAGTGTCGCACTGAACAAATAAAATCCTGATGATTTGTCTTTTTTTAGAGTCTGAACATTGGTAGAGCTGAACAATTTGGTCCTGAGGGTGGCGCTAGAGGAAAGGTTATGTGATCATTCAAATCCAAAGGGCTTATCCTCTGGGGAGCAGGAATGGGATGGGCCTAAACTTCCTCTTTACGTGCAGATATTTGCAGCTGAAATACACCACACCACATTTTCCAACCACAAGCAGCAACAGCAACTCAAGTCAAAGTAGCACCAAAAGTTGATGCATTGATTTGCATTTTGCGATCCATATTGGCCACACGTGTGCAGGTCAGGATAGAATTAGATTTTTTATTATACAAGAGGACATTTTGGCCTCCTGTTGGGGCCAGAGCAGAGGTCAGAGATCACAAACATTAAGATACAAACGTAAAATGAATTTACAACTTAGTTATATCTTCACTTCACTTAGCACTGCCGAATCTTTCTCTTTTCTCTCTTCCTATACACAAATATTTTTGATAATTCATCTTGAGGGGTGTAGTATATATGAATGTATCCAATGAAACAAGGTGCAACAAACTAAACCCTCCCATTACATAAAAACTCAATTGATTGTTTCCAGTGCATCAATTTAATGGTTTGAAAGTGTTTTGATGTGAGTTGGTGAAAACCATGCATGGAGCTAATTCATTGCTCCCAGCTTCTCGGAACAGTCCCGTACAAGTGAATACAGGGTTCTGACTCCATGTGAACATAGTGTTCTGTCTCTCCTCACAGTGGTACCTGGGATAAGGACTCCAGAGGCCCCTCCCCCTCCACCCACCTGTACGACGGATCGCTGCAGCCTTCTCCTCGACCTTGACCTTTGATGCCAGCTGCGACAGAGAGTCCTTTCTTGCCCCGCCCCTACAATCCGCCTCCGCCTCCTCCCCCTCTGCGCCTGACTCCGCCCCCACCAGCGCCACACACAGACTCAGCAGCATCAGCATGGCTACAGCGGATTAAACGCACCCCAACCCCGGTGTTAAACACCCACTCTGTAAACTGTACGTCGTAGACCTCCCTGTAGACGTATGGTTCATATGTCGATGTCCATTTATAGTGCCAGACCCTGCCCCCCATCCCCAAGCCACACCAGGGAGACAAATTTGATGGGGGATTGAGCCTTCAATTTTTGGGAACGTCACAAGGCTGAATCACAGAGCTTCCCCTCTGGAGAAACTACATAACCACCCTCCCATCATCCTCCACAGTGTGTGCATCCGGGTGGACTTACAGCGGTACAATGCCCTCCACCCACCATCCGACCCCCCCTTGGGGTTGATTTGGTTGGTGGGACAGGACGGGATGCGCCGCAGTTCGGGGAGAAATGAGGTGTTACCTGGCTCAGATACCACCAGCTAATACCCCCGACCCCCTTGCCTGCGCCCTCACACACCTCCTGGGATGGACTCCACCCTCACTTGACCTCGCCCCCTGGTTGGTGGCATGTCAGGGAGAGAGGAAGTCTACAGGGCTCTTTCCAAGGACATGGACCAGTGCTTAATGGAAAGAGCTGACCTGATGGGGAGGTGGTGCGTGCACAGACAGACGCCCTGCCTGTTTCACAGTAATAACATGAACTACACATGGAAGGTTATGATGGGGGAGTTCGGGTGATGGTGGGGTTTTAAACATGGGGGAAGCAGGGGTTTGTTGATGTGAAGTGTTGCAACCAGACGCTGGTGGATCCATGCTCGTTTATCTGGGAGGCTTTGGCTTCATGGCTCATTGATTTTTCTCTCTTAGCCGTCATTTCAGCTGGTCCCCTCCCCTTCCTCCTCTATCCATCCACCAGTCTGGGTGAAGCTACAGCATGCTAAGGGCGGGCAGAAAGCTCTGGTGTCTGATACGCAGCAGGCAGACAGGAGAGAGATGAGTGACAAAAATTTTACCAGTGGAATATTGATCATGAGGAAAGTGCAATTTTGTTGGCTAGCTGTTGGATAGTTAAATATCTTTGTAAGATAGCTCGTTGAAAACAGTTGTTGAAAAGTATATATAAACTATATTTTTCTTCCTAGTCCGCTCACACCTCTGGGACTCTAAAATATTGGGGTACAAAAGACAACAACACAGCATTGAACTAGAAACCATAGCCTTGTGAGAAATAAGGGGAGCTGTATTCACATTTATTGTTTATTATTTGTTGTTTGTTCATCTTGTAAAGCTGTTAGCATGGTAGAACAAGAATCCCTTTAAAGAAATATAATTTTAAACAATCAATTTTTTAAAACATTTCTTGCAGTTTAAGTCTGCTTTTCATTTTGTTTAAAAGAAAAAAAAAAACGCTAAGCGATTAACTTATTTTAATGAGCACATCGTTTTACTTAATAAATAAAAAAGCTATTTGAATTTCTCATGAGGCAAAATCAGGAGAAAATATAACGAGTGAATTTAAGATGAAAAGTAATCATGTTTTCTCCGGTTTCTGCGAGATAATCTTTAAAGGGTGTTGCCCTGTGACGGGCTGCCCAATGATTGGCTGGGTCTCCTAGAGGTCCCGTCCAATCAAAAGCACTTATTCTTGCAGTTGGCCAATGGGCCGTGAGTGTGTAATCAGGGGGTGTGGTTAAGCGATAAAGAGGCAGAGCAGAGGGTAACTCTCTGAAAGCTTTCGTCCACAAACAGACAGCCGAGCGCTTCACATGCAATTTACCATTTTATTGAACTTTTTGTTTTTCCTTTCCTATACTATATATATAAATATATATACACACACGTGTGCACACACACATACACACACGCGCACACACACACACACACACACACACACACACACACACACTCTTACGACCATCCAGCGTCGAACAAAAGTGAATTTAAGTGAAAAAGTAACAAAAAAACAAAAAAAAAAGTGCATGTTCTAGTGTTAGTGACAATTTTTTCCATAGATGATGTAGTTAGTGAGATAAAGACACTATATTGTAAACCCAACATCAGGCACTTGCCAGCAGCCGTCTATTAGTTTGGCCCCGTCGAGGCCTTTTCTTATCGCTCCTTCACAAACAACCAGCTCTCTTCGCTTCTCGGCATCTCTCCATTCTTTTTATTTCTTTTTCTACTTCCTTCCCTTACTCCTACCTTCCTTTTTCCCTTCCGCAACAAATCAATTATGCCTTTTATTTTAAAGCGTTCTCTCTTACATCCGTACGTTATCAAATTGCACGAAAACAATTGTTCCTCATCAATGTGCCTTGAGCTACGGTCCAGTCCTGAGAGGTTGCACAAGATCCAACGTGGAGAGTCTTGTTTTATTGTTTCATTCTTTTTTATTATTTTAATTTCTTAATACACCCTCCACACCTACATTTTTGTAGGTAACTGGAGCAATTAACGTCAAAGCGTTAAAGCTGAAGAGGAACGCATGTGATTACCAGAATTACTGGCTGGTAATCTCACAGTTTTAAGAGGTTGCAGGCCTAAACTGCACTGCTTTCTGTCCCCCCCTAACTGCAGAGCTGAGCGCAGACCTTACAGGTGAAATCTACTGCAGCTACAATCAGGTCAATCATCTCCAAATACCTGCTAACAGACGGCAACACGGTAATATTTTGTGAAATGAGCACCAAGTCAGAGGCTATGTAGTGTTGACAGGAGTAATGTGCAGATTATATTCGTCTGCAATGAAAACCTCGTGTAAAAACAACATGATGTTATCGTGACATATTCAGCTGTTAGCTAACGGTCAGATGTCGTGGCTAAAAAGGTTTCATTCAGGTTAGCTAATAGTTAGCTGCACAAACACTCTATAACGTTAGCTAATGGTCTACTATAGCAGCAAAAACTGGTTTGAAGTGGAATTAAGATTTTAAACATATTGTTCTGATACTGATGACATTTGGTTCGAGTTAGTCAACGGTTCAGTTTAGCAACCAAAACTGATTTATTCACGCTAGCCAACAGTTTAGGCCTAAACACGTTTGAGTCAGGTTAGCTAACTGTTCAGTTCAATCCCTGGTCCCTGACACTTCAGTTTAGCAGCTACAACTGTTTGTTGTTTGCAAACTGTTTTAAGTGAGTAGTGATGACAAGAAAAATAGGAAATCAATTGTTGATGTGAAAACAAATATTTTGTCACTTATCCTGTTATTGCCAGTTGAAGACATTGTACTCATTTCACCAAATGTTGTGATGGCAGTATCTTGATAGACCAGACAGAGCTTGTAACTGCTCACTAGCTGGTAGATTTGTTCAGTTAACCATGTTTACCCCCACCCATCCCCTTCATCCGATCCTTGTCTGATGGGATGATTTTAAGTTTGTTTCACTTCTACTGCTATAATCTCCGAACAGCAAAAACTTTAATTTTCAAGTCTTCCTTTTTAAATTTTTGGTTGGTTGGTTCTTCTACTTTTTGTTCCCAGAAATGAATGAGGACATAAAATATGCAATACCTGCTTGCACTCACATAGACTTATTTTGTCTTACATTGTTTATTTAGTTTGGTTTTTCTTTCTCTTTACTTTCAACCAAAGTTAGTGTGCATGCGAGTGGCATCGTGCTCCGTGGTCGGTCCCTAAAAATTGTGAAGCCAGCCCCGCAGCAATGCTCCAGCCAAGCTGAGCCACCATCGCTCAGTGAATTCTACTTCCTTCCTTCCTTCCCTCCTTCTTTCCTACCTTCCTGTTTTGATAATCTACCAGACGGCCGCAATATTACATTTGGGTCTCTCTTTCCTAAAGGTTTTTTTATTTCTTTGGTCACAAGCAAGCCTTAAACAAGTCCAACTTCTTCTCCATCACGCAGAAAACAGTTTATCGAAAACTTTATTGATGACGTCCAACATTTCAACTACGCCTCTCCCTGCTCTGCAGAGGTTTTAGTGAACAAATTTGTTTACCTGTTCTGTGTTCTGTCCGTCTATTAAATTTAACGGACTGCAACGTGACGCCGTCAGCTGTGATGGTTTAGTAGTTCCACTTGTGTGGGTTGTGCGTTTCCTCTTAGTGTGACATGTTTGTTTTGTCTCTGTTCTTGCCTACCCTTTAGCCATGAGTTGGGCATTACTTCCTTAATTATCTGCACTAAATATGAAATAAATGACAGAAGTGAAAAAGTATTACATAAAAAAAATACAGCTTCCAGGGCTTAAAAAGAGCGAAGGGAATAAAAAAAAAATTGCACGGACATTTTTTTAAGTGTCACAAAAACCTTGTGAAACAGCCTAGCATCTAATCAGCGACTTTTGGCTGTGTTGTGTGTAAGATAACGACAAAATTGCACCCTTTTTAAAGAAAGAAAAAATGAAAAAGAATATAAAAGCAATAGTTTGGGCAGTGTGTTTTTTTGTTCTTGTGTTGTGTGTGTAATTTAGTTCCGGTACAGCAGCGAAGAGACGCAGAGAAGAGTTAGCTCTTAACGGACGGGAGGGCAGAGCAGTGGGGCCACTCGGCCTGACTGGGAGACGTGTTTGTATGTTGTATAGTTTTATTAATTACACTGATTTTAAAGCTGCCCTATTTTATAATGCAGGACTTTTGTAACATTGATAAAATGAGGAAAAACTAGTGTTGTGAATTTTCTGATTGTTTGTATCGAGGCCACATTACTAGAACTGGTTTGGTTTGTTTTCTGGGAACTGGATTTAAGTTGAAAACTTTCCTGTTTCCTTATTTTCTTTATTTTTCTTTATTTGCTTTCCTTTTTGTATGTATTTAAGAACATTTCCTCTGTTGATGGTATAGCATATTCCTGTACTTAAAAAGTATAGGGCGCTGTGGTGATAAGACCATTGTAAATGGATGTTACAGTATGCTGTATGTTTTGAAGGTTATTTGTTGCATCAGTGTTGATGAAGCTACATCTAGGTAATTCTGAGGAAAATTGGTAAGAAAAGCAAGCGTTTTTTATGCATTTTAAATTTTTAGTTTTAGGCAGGAGACAATGACATAGCCAGCCAAAGGATGCCCCTACTATAAATGCATCTAGGCATCTTTTTTTGTGTTCACCATTCCATGCAGGAAAATAAACAGCTTGATTATGCAACATGATCTTATTCTTTTCCATCTGTTTCTTTCTTCACTGGCCCACAAGATCACCTCCTCCCCCTCCTCCTCTTCCTCTTCCCCCTCCTCCTCTTCCTCCTCTTCCTCCTCTTCCTCCTCTTCCTCCTCCTCCAGCCCTCCCTGAGCCTGGAGGTCCGCTCTGATCTCCGTCCATACACACATCCACTGCTGCTCATCACTGCATCACATTCATACAGCAGATAATCGGCTGAGTTACGGGGATGAAGGACACTTCCAGTGTGATCGGAGTTGCTGCTCATTTCCTACATTCCTCTCCAGCTTTACACATTTTATCACAATAGGAGATATTGACTTTTACCTCTATAAATATTGTAATGTTAACATTATGATGTTCCACCCGTGAATACAGGAGGGCCAATTCAATCTCCACTGCTGCTCCTTTAGGCATCCATCAAGGTCTGCACTGGATGTGTGATTTTCTCGATTAATGGTTCAATTACTTGGTCTGTAGAATGTCAGCAAATAGCAAACAATGCCCCAGATGGTGACGTATTCAAATATTTAGTTTTGTCCAAAACCCAAACATGTTCAGTTTACTATCATAGAAGAAAACCAGAAGATATTCACATTTGTGAAGCTGGAACCGGTGACTTTTTGCTTTAAAAAATGACTGAAAACGATCAAATCAATTATCAAAATAGTTCTGTAGAGCAACATATTGATTAATCAACAACTTTATTCACAAAACTCAATACACACTAAATGTAGTTACACATGCAAGTTGGACGAAAACAGACAGTTACGGAAGTTGCAACTACAGAAACGTGAGGCATTACGCAGGCGTAACAGACAGCTATATTGATTGAAGCTGAAGCATATCTGTTCTGCCAGATGCCCAAGAGGCTGAAATAAAGGTTCTCCAAAGACACTCGGCAACGTCTTTGTGGGTCTATAGGTCAGCAAAGGGTGTTATGGGAAGGCAGGCTCAAAATGAAAAGAAAAAACAATATTAAAAAAGTATTAAAGAAACAGCGAAGCAAACGTCTGTGAACTACCGTCGCACACATTACCCATAAAAATATGTTCCAACCTTGAAACAAACTGAAAAATGTGAGCGAGACATGTCCAGTGTAGACGAGATTTTTACTGTCTCCATCCTTACCAACTCATGTTGTTTGTCCAAACTTTTTCCAAACCTACAAAACGTGTGGCAAAAAAAAGTGGCAAATCCAAAGATACCAAATACTGGAGTAAAGTTTTGGGAAATGTCTATAAAATAATGCTTAAGAAATCTAAAATGCTGCCATTGCCATTTGATGAAGTGGTGAAGCTATAAGAAAGCCCTTAAAGCTGTACGTTTATTGTAGTTTTTTTTGTTTGATTTGGTTTTGTGACTTAAGATCCAGGTACATATACAAACAGTCAAAAGTTCAAATAAAAGAAGAAAAAAAAAAGAGCAACAACTCAAATCCCACTGGAAGTAGATTAATTGAAGGGAAAGCTGTGAAGAGTTCCAGCTCACTGGGTGCTGGTGGTGGTGGTGCTGGTAGTGGTGGTGGCGGTGGAGGCTGAGGAGGCGCTTAATGTGAAGCTCACTACACCAAGTTCCCCTCCTCGACAAAGCTAACCGCAGACACACAAATCAAAGCCGAGGCTGAGAAAGTGACGAGCCCATAAGGCTAAATGCTGCATCCAACCAGTTGAACCAACAAAGCACCATCATGCTAAATCACACCAGAAGGGACATTTTCTGACAGAATCTCTCATGAATTGACAAACAAATCTGACAAACCCCTCTGAGCTTCTAACCACCCGATGAGTCACGCAGCTTCCTCAGTTCACCCTGAATCTAGAAAACTCTGATCCAAAGCTTTTCCAATCAGCAGTATGAGCGAGAGCTGGAGTCAAAGACTGTCTTAGAAACTCCAGAAGAGAAGCACTTGCATTCAAACCCCCCCCCCCCCCCCCCCCCCCCCCCCCCCTTTCCCTCCCCTACCTCTCCTTTTGCTACACCCCCTTCCCGCCAAGAGTTGATTTTTGGATTTTGCCTTTGAGGAATTCTGCCGCTCCATCAGGAAACAGGGTTGAATGAAGGCTGAGCTTTTTATGCTAACGCCTTTGTTGTCTTCACGTTTGTCCAAATTCTCCGGGGCAGAGATTACCCCCCTCACCACCACCTGAGAAATAAATCCATGTGACTGGACCGCTGTGCGAGTCTGCGGTTTGGATGGGGTCGAGATGCAATCGAATTTAAACGGCTTGAACGTGAAGAGGGGCAGAATTCTTCAGGCTTTATACCAGGGTATTTTTAATCCACCCAAGTACTTTTAATCACTTTAGAGACCTGAGTATGTGAATTATAGCATCACTGAACGTACAGTACTGGTAGAACAATCGTTCAAGGAACGGGGAGAGCTTCAGTGACACCTGAAATCCGCTTCCAGCAGCTTTTATTCGCTCTAAACTGGATGAAAACCACGCTGTTTCCCCTGTTGTCTTCGGCTCGAGAACGGAGCAGAAGGAAGACATCCTTCAGGCGGCGAGCCGGGGGAAATTAGTATAAATGGCATCACTTTAGAGAGATGAAGGAAAGTCATTGGATAAGGAGGCAGGTAACACTGAAGCTACTCTCCAGTGCTCAACTGTAATGAATTACAGTGTCACTGCTCCTTTGCAAAGATATTTATTTATCCTATTGCAAAACCATTACGTGGTGCTAAGTGTTAAATCAAGCCAGTGAAGGGGAGGTAAGCTGGAAAATGTGACAATTTGAACTTACTGTACTATCATGCTTCCTGACAGCGTATCAAAGCATAGCAGTCTAATCTGCATGAGAACTATGCACTGACTTAAAAACAAACATCCACACGTGCACGCCGCTCATGTGCGTGAGCCTCCCCACGTGGACTTTGGGATAAACCTTTGTGAAAAATGTCAGCCTCTGCCTTCTTTTACGATCAGTCCTTCCGTTTCCAGATCCCAGCTTCTACGGACCGAACGAGTTATACAAAAAATCTGAAAAATAAATGAAAAATAAAAACAAACCAGCATATTACATGATATATTGAAAAAGATCAAATGTAGTGCCTGTGAAAACCTGTATTATAATGCTCTTCTGAATACTGAATACAATAATTGTTTGTAATTGTTGAAATTTCTGACCACCAGTAGCCTTTGCTGTCTGTCAGGCCCCTCTGATTATAGCTAATGTACAATAATCATAAGATATAACTGCATGCTCTTCCATAATCGCCTAGTAAACTGTTACGATGACAAATGAGAAAAAAAATTACAAAAACCAGATTGTTATACTGTTTTGGTTCCTCTCTTCTTTTTCTTACCTATCCCTATATGCCTCAAACCTTTTTCTGCTCACCTCCTTCATCTCTTCATCCTCACACATGGGACTCTTTCATCCTGACATGAACCCACCACCACGGTTTTCTACTGTGTGTCGGTTTATTATCATTGAGCTGATGGGTGTGCCACCATGATGACTGCCCCGGGCGATCAGCGGACTGCGGCAGCCTCGCGTGGTTTTAATCGGACAATCTCCAGCTAACTATTAACATCAGCAAACAACCGGCTGGTCTAGCCTCCCCTCCCCTCCCCTTGCATCCATTGACCAGTGTGGCTCTGGGTGAATCCTCCTCCCCAGGCAGTTTCCTGCAGGAGACCGAATCGATGGGCTCGGCCTTTTTCTGCAGCGCTCAGCACTATCCGGGACAGAATCCCCCTCCTTCCTCATCGAGCCTCCGCTGCGTCTCCCTCGGCAGAACTTCAAACAAGCCGCCGCTCCTCCAGGATGAGAAAGGTCTAGAAAGAGAAAGAGGTAGCCAGCACCTGGGAGACTCCCCCCTTACATCTCCCCCCTTTCCTCTCCCAGTCCCAGGCCAGCTGGGGTCGATTGGCTTGTCTAGCTCACCTCCAGTGGCTCCTCTCTGTTTTCGACTTGCAGCCTGTCGATGCAGCTCGGCTCTTTGAAACTAAACAGTTTCTTCAACTTGTGCATCTCTTTTAGGCAGAAAACTTTGGGTTGACAAACTTTGTTGATGACCAGACTGTTTTGTTCAAGGACAATGCCAATGATTGTCTACTTTACATTACGGCCAAAGATTTTCCAGAGAACGCTGTAGTGTTTTACATTTTCCAAATCTTTCTTGTAGGGCAGTTTTCTTTACTAGTTACAGTACCTAAGTTTCTTCGCACACCTTCAACTTAGAGGTGTTTTTTTTAAAGTCGTCGAATGTTAAACGTTCTCTAAACTAAAGCCCAAATGAAAACTCATGCAGGACAATATATGGGCCAGTATTAGCGAGTATGTCAGGCAATAACTAAAAAAAACAATGTCAGTACAGAAATTCTAAGATATATTAGTAATTGCATTTCATGATTTAAAATGATTTAATTGAATAAAAGTATTCAAAAGTATAAATCACAACAGCATGCTTTAAAAAAAAAAAGGTTGCCAGTGTACATGATCTGTAGTAGATGGACTAAAACATGCAAAACCCTTTGCATGGTCCTTTAGAATAAGTGAAGTTCAATATAATAGAATAGAAATCTTAGCATCCAGATGTAGTTATCTCCGTCACTGTGTTTAAATTATCAGCTAAAACAAACCAGGGATTTGTTTTTTTATTTTTACTAACGGCCCAGAACTGCCCACATTCACTCGTTTTCCAGCATGTTGATGTTCTGCATATTCGAGCCGATCATAAATACAGATAATCAATCAGCTCGATTAGAATTTCTCGTTGCCTTTCGTCCAACCCTCTGGAGACGATGCTAACCACGACAATCTCGACGAAGGAGAGCTTTATATTTATCGCGTCCCGCTGCAGTCTGAGTCACACATTCACACTATCCGTCCTCACGTATACCATCATCCCCCTTCTCACTGTGCAAGTCCCCACAGAAACCACACCGCATCCATCATCCTCACCACAACCGGTTTCGGTTCCTCCATCACCACTTGACCATCAACCTCACCTCCATCCTCACCCAGAACTGACTTAAACCTTGTGCCTCTACAACTCTTTTATGGAACAGGGCGGTGTTTTCTGCCGCCGCCGTCGCACCGGTCCACGATCTGGTGTTACACTTTTGTTCAATGTTAACTAGTTTCCATTAGTTGTGTCCGGTGCCATTGTTGTCCATCCTCTGTGTTCTGAAGCTGTGAGTTTGCACTGACTTCTCTGACTGTCAGTTCTTGTGTCGTCACATTGTTGTTGATTTTTTTGTTTTTATGTTCTTCCCTTTCCGACTGTTGTTTCTGTTGAACTGGTGAAGTGTTGGCCCATCTCTCTTGGCCCCATTAGTGACTCCATGTCCACGCAGACTCAATTTACTGGAAGCAAGATGTGCATTTCCTATGCAACAACGAAAAAAAATAAAGATGCTAATGCTCTATCGACCGTCTCTCTGGCAGTCTTTCTGTTATATTCATGTGTGTATTTATGTATGTGTTGTTCAGTGCTGTTCTATCCAGAATTTCATATTTCAAGAACAAAGATGAAAAATCTCTTTTTGTAGCAGAATTTTAGTTTAAAATGATCTCGAGTTTAGAAAAAGCTTTCATGCTGGAGAGTTATAGACGGTTTCTATAGGTGAGCATGTGATACGTTTTGATCTTATGTGGTAGCTTTTATTTAGATTGTATTTCCGTTCATTCTCGAGTTTGTAATTAAAGATAAAATCCTTGATCATGGGATAGAATAATGACAACATTTCGGTTATTTATCAGGTAAGATTCATTTGAATATATCACTAGTGGCTAACATTGTGCAGGATTTCTGGATTTCTCCTCCTTTAGTTTAAATAAGTTTCTAAAGCAAAGGAGAAAAAAAAAGCCTTGGGTCTCTACAGTTGAATTTTTCTCCCGAAACTGTGATCTTTGTTCTTTTTAGATGTATACCACATTGTTAAAAGTCATTAATGTTACACCGCAGATAGCCTGGGAAATGAATCGCGATGCTCCCCTGGACTGTTGCATCTTGATACCTGGGCTTCATAGAGATCAAAGTCTGTTGGTGTGTGATGTTCCTTAAACTCCGGGCAGAGTGAGACCTCTGTATCTGGCTGTTTCCGCTGTTCAATCTGTGTTTGATCTGCGTTGTAACAGAAACACTCACGCTCTAATCCGGCCTCTCAGCGGTCAGATCTGCTGATGTGAGCCGTCCTCATGCACACAGAAAGTTTGTGTGTGTGTGATATTGAATACCACTAACATTGTTCTACAGCTCAAGGATTTCTGGGATTTCACCGTCTCTTGTGGCTGAAGGAGGGAAACCAGGATGAACGATGGAGTTAGGGTTATTCTGGGTACTAAGATTACTAAATACATCACAATCTCCCAAATTAAATCTAGTAGACATAATAATAGATCAGTAATAATAGATAGTTTGGACCTTAAATATCTACAATAAATTTCATATGAATCTGTACAGATTGTATATCTCACTCTGGAGCAAACTGCCTGGGTCTGCCTCGAAGACCCTAAAACTGTCAGATGGCCTGAGCTGGTCCTTGGAAAGAGATGATCTGATGCTGGTTGTCGTAGTAAATGAGGCCATTAATCCTAGTTTACCAGAAAAAAACGAATGTGTTTAAAATATATCAACTTATTTACCAGTTCAGCAATACTTTGGTTCAGAACGGATGAAAAAGAAATGTGAGAAAGAAATCCTGTACCATCTTTGATTTAACTTCAGGTGTATTGACTCTTTATCAGAGGAACTCATGCTTTTGGCCGTGCTAGCAATATTAGCATTTAGCTTAAAGCAAGTACAGCCTCACGTCTCTAACATGACTGAGACAAAGATTTTAATGAATGCCTGTATATACATGTATACACACACACACACACACACTACCGATGGATAGTTTGTTATCCCATGTTAATATTTTTTATGTAAATAATGCATTTGTCTGAATTATACAGATTTTTTTTATCTCTGTTAAAATAGCCTTTATTGAAGGAAAGGTAATATAATAGCTGATTACAAACTTTTTAACGGTATTATACACTATATTATGATGTTAGCATAATGCTCAAACAGCTCTTTATCTGTACTTAACTGTTTTTCTGTCTGCATGTATGTCATTAATAGTGGCACAGTAGCTGCTCAACGTTAGACAATAATCTACATTAGGAAACAAATTGTTCACTGATTGAATCTACAGACACGACAAGCTGCTTACAGCCTGACTGACAGATTCATTAACTCGGAGACTGATCTACATTGTTCCTCCATGATGGACACACAGCTGAGTGAAGACAGCCTGTATTGGCAGACTGATATATCAGTGTAACTCTGTGTGTGATCATCAAAGTGTTTAAAGAAGCAAAACCACAGAAATCTTCTTTTCTCTCCTGGTGAGTTTCCACACCTCTCTGTCTTCCACCGTCCTCCCCCTCCTCACCCCCGGTGTGTGTTGTGTTGTTGTCGGCTAAGCTCAGATTCTCCCCCGTGTGCTGGGTGGAGGGTGGGAGCTGGCCTCACCTTCTCCTCTCAGGTTTCAAGGAGGGAGTCGACCGCAGAGGAACGTGAATAATTTAGCTAGCCGCCAGCACCGGGCATCGCCTTTCCACAACACACACACACAGACACACACACACACACTAACACACAGCGTGACCTGATATGCCCCCACAGCAAACAAGCTTAAGGTCAGCAGGTCAGACTGTGAACCTGAACTTGAGACATGACCACACCCTGTCACTCTGCAGACAGGAAGTAATAATGATAATATTATCCATAATTAAAACACAAAATAGCAAAAATAAATTCTTACACTGAAATCTGCACAAACAAAAATAACACTGCTGGTTTGAATGTTTATGATAAAGTGGATCTAGCCTGTACTTTATCGAAGGTGATGAAGTTAACTTTTGTGTCGACAATAAGACACAAAAACATGAGATTTATGCCTGATCAGAAGTGTTTTCAGTGAGTTTCAGTTTTCGATACAGAAGGCCTGAGAGGTAGACTACAGCTGTATTCATTTTCGTATCTCGACGTCTTCCTTTTCTTTTTCTCTGATCCTCCATAATAACATTGTCGCAAATGATAAATTATTAGCTACACATTAGCAAGACAGCAGGAGATTGTTAATAACGTATCGCAGCAACGCACACTGCTGGCAATAGCCATAGTCGCGTGGGCATTCACATAACCGCACATCGCTAAGACCGTGCTGGGTCCGGACTAGGCTTACGCTTGGTAGATGCAACTCATATAAAGTCCATTCCAAAGACTGGTCTTAACCAAGACCAACTTAGCAGATATCGGTCCAAGACTTCGTCTTCTGGTGCTGCTCATCTTTTACAAGAGAGAGACGACGTTTGCGAACGGATTGTTTCATTGTTGTTTCAGTGTTTCGGATTGCCAGTTTACAAACTCATTGTAAACTCATTTTAAGTTTAATAGTCATCAGATATTAGCTGATGGGTTAAGAGATTGCATTTCAGCCTGTTTACGGGGGATTGGTCAAAACCACTCGAACTACAAACGGAAACCAGGAGGCTTCTGATTTGTCCTGTTGCCTAAATATATCTGCATTCATACAGATATATGTTTGTATAGATTTTGTTTTTTTCACTCTGATTTGGAAGAAGGATCAACTCTGGTTGATCCTTCTGGCAACTTGTTAAATCTCCAGCGCGCACACAAAGCACACAAATATGTGCACATACCAAAACCAGGCTTCATGCATGACTGATCAGTTTGTAATGAGGCTTTCCTCAGCACCTGCTTCCTCTTTCAGACCCATCGATCAGGACGTGTGAATTAATGTTATGATGGAGGAGACGAAATGGAACAAGAGAAGAAGGCGATGAGGACTTTTACAGCAACTAGAGCAACAGGGGCAACCGGCACAAGAGCAAAAAAAACTATAAATGACGGGATTCTTCTTGTTGAGTTTCAACAGATGAAGTCACTCAACACCATCAAAATACGTTTTAACATTTTTGCAGGATTGGGAGATAATTTGAGATCTTTGATGAAGATTCAGGCAGGTGAGTGTGTTTCAGCCCTGCCTCTAGTCACATAAAGCCACTCCTGAGCTGAGTTCCCCGTTAGGTGGAAGTAGATGGAAGGGACAGAGTATGGTGGAGAGACCAGCTGGAGAAGTTTGAAGCTTCTTTGTTTCTCCTTCACCTAATAAACTGGAACAGCTGCTTGTGAACCGCATCGATAAGGTAAAATGAATTCCTTCTGCTTCTGCCTAGTTCTATTTCTCTGTTACTGTTGGATACCAGTTAGCTGAACGCTCTCGTTTTGTTTGGTTTGTGAAAATGTTTCTTAACAAGCTTCATTGTTTTACCTGGTTGTTACATCAGGGTTGATCAAACTAGATTTACTGTTTCAGCGATTTGCTGTCTGAAAACCTCTGTTCATGTTGGTGTGCAGGCTCTGAGATCTCCCATTTTGTTAAAGGAATACTCTATTGAAAATAATTGACAGAAAGTGTCAAAACATTGAAAGGCGACTTTAATGAAGACCCTTCTCAAACGTCCTGCACTGAACAAAAATATAAATGCAACACTTTTGTTTGTTTTTTTCACAACTGCACACAAAGGGCTGATTTCTCTTAAGTTTTGCTCACAACTTTGTTAAAATCCATGTTAGTTAGCACTTCTCCTTTGCCAAGATATTCCATCTTGTGGCATATCAACAGCATCATTATTACACAGGTGTGCCTTGATCTGGTCACAATAAAAGGCCACTCCAAAATGTGCAGTTTTATCACACAACACTGTGCCACAGATGTCGCAAGTTTGGGGGGAGCGTCTGCAGGACTGCAGGAATGTCCACCACCAGAGCTGTTGCCCGTGAATTGAATGTTCACTTCACTACCATAAGCAGAATCTAGAGTCGTTTCTGTCAATTTGGCAGGATATCAATCGACCTCAACATCCAATGTCTGACACTTTGTTCTCTTCACAGATGAAATCCACTGTTTTCACTGTACCGGGCAAATGGCCACCAGGGCGCAACTTCAATGGTTGCAAACATAAATCAGATTGAACAGAAGTCTATGAGAAAATGACCCTACTTCTCACTTGATTTATTACCTCAGTAAACATTTTCCCAATGAGTTTATGTTCGTAATCGCTAGTTTCAAGTCTTCTTCAACACAGCATGATGTTCATTTGGTAAATTATGATCCCATTCAGAATAAAATAGAGGATAAAGCGGGGTATGCTTTAGGGCAGGGGTTCCCAACCACCGGGCCATTGACCAGTACTGGGCCGTGGATCATTTGGTACCGGACCGCACAGAAAGAATAAAATGTGTTTGTTTTTTTTTGTGTTGGTAATATTTATTGTAAAAAAATGTATGCATTATATTATATACATTACAATGTAACAATAATATAAATAAAGTGCATAAAATAAAATGGAATAATGACATTTACATTATATGTAATAATTAAATGATATGTTTTGCACTTTGTCTGTTTTGTTATGCCTGCACCCCCCGTTTATTGCTTGAAACCGGTCCGTGGTGCAGAAAGGTTGGGGACCACTGTTTTAGGGCGTGTCTACCTTGTGATTGAGAAGTCGCTACCACGACAACCTGAATCAGGATAGAGGCATGGCAATGCATATCCCTCCCCAGCTCCACCCTCTTGTCCAAATATGGTCTCCTCTGGCTCCAAAAAACCAAGATGGCGACAGCCAAAATTCCAAAGTCGAGGCTTCCAAACCATAGTCCACAAACCAATGAGTGACGTCACAGTGGCTACATCCATTTCTTTTATAATCTCTACGAGAAAAACACAGGAAGCACCACTTCGCTGTGAATAATAATAACTAGAAAAGTGCTTGCAGGAGAGTGCAGATCTCCGCCAGGTCTGTCTGACTGGGGCAGGGCCAGGCGAACTCAAAAACCCATTTCAAAATGTTGTTTCTCTTCGTCATCAGCTTCAGTTGCTTGTTATAGTGGCATAATAAAATTACAATAAAAATATTGAAGAATTAAAAAATATTCAAAGCATTTTAGGACTGCAATGAAATTAAATCAGACCATTACAACAATGCAAAACTATTATACCCAAAATTAATGTAAAAAATAAAAAGCAATAACATTAAACAGATAATACATGTTGGAAATAAAATGTCGTGCTTGCATTTGTTCAAAGCTTTTTTATAAAGATATGTTTTGAGAAGTTATTTAAAAGATGTCATTGATTCCGTACGGGACAGTTTGAAGCAGTGAGTGGTGGCGCCTGCACTGTGATCTCCAGAATCACCTGCAGCCAGTAAATAATGAGCAGACGGGACAGTGTGGGCAGGACGTACAGGGTTAATGCACGGGTGGTGCTGGGAAACGATTGGCCCCAGGTGACGACACGCCTGATGGACACATGGCTGCAGGCGGTGCTGTGAGCCGTGGAAATTATAGGAGGGAGGTTAGAGTAAAGTCACACACACACTGAGAGACACACACGGTCGGGCAGGAATATACAGGCAAAATATATCTGCGCTCAAAATCAAATGTACAACAGCATCGTCAGCTTCTGTGCCAGTGTTTGTGTCACTGGTTTCTGAAATGTTTTTTGTTTTAACCAGTTAAATACAAACTGTTTCATAACTTCAGGCTACCTCTTATATCAAATTATTTAAAAACGCCATCAGCGTATTGTCGTCAATTACTTCTTTTCTACAACACAGTTGAGACTAAATCTTAAAAAGTGATATGAAAATTACAATTTTCATCAATAAATAAAGTAAAGTACTATTGTGAAAGATGGATAAAATGGACAAATGAACTACTTACTCTAAAAAAGTCTTCTTCAAGGCCTTCAAATCATGTTTAACTTAAAAGGAGATGATAGGTCTATGTTCACAACTTGTTTCTGCCGCCCCCAGGTGGCCAAAAACATTAGTTACTGCAGGTTTTAAGTAACTTCGGGTTTGTGTTTTTGGACTTTTCCATCCAGCTTTAATGAATTAAAGTTTGTCCATTTGTCTCCCTAGTTGTGGTGTCCATCCGGTCACCTCATCCATTCACATTGAGCCATGGTAACCACGGTGACACCAACTTAACGAAGGGCCGCAGACACGCCCCCCCATCCCCCCCCTCCCATTCCCCCTCAGCTATAATGAAAGACCAATTAGAGAAGAGGATTAAGGCGCTCCACATCCACACAAACAAATTAGCATTAATCACAGAGTGTGTGTGTGTTGTGTGTGTGTGTGTGTGTGTGTGTGTGTGTGTGTGTTCTCCACAGTGAATAGTGATGAGCTCTAGGCTCAGTGTGAAGTCATATAATTGCTGCTGGTGTTTCTGATCAATACCACACCCACCACTGCGCTCAGCCAATGGGAGCAGGCTTCCAGCAGGTATGTGTGTGTGTGTGTGTGTGTGTGTGCGTGTGCGTGTGTGTGTGTCAACTTATTTTTGCAGTGATGATAACAACCCAGAGAGGAAGAGTTGCTCAAACAGTACAAAATAGAATAATGCAAGAGTCTATACTCTGTTGGTACAAAACTTTTGTCCTGGTTTTCATGGTGAAACTGGTTTTATTGGAATTTCTTTGTCAGCCGGAAGGATTGGTGTGACGCATCAGTCCAAAGTCTGCAAGCAGCAGTAACCTGAAAACCAAAAAGAAACCTGTTTAAGACTGACGATGTCTAAGACCTGCTGGAACATTTTAAAAACTGTCCTTTTTTTAAATGGAGTCTGGTGTGTCTGGGTGTGGAAACACTGTTATTCTCAAATGTGAAATTGTGTCCAGAATAATTAAATTAGTAGCTTAAATTAGGTTGTGCTAATGCTACATGATTAAAGAAATGGCACCTTACATTATGCCAAAATATGTTTAGCGTAAGTAGTTAATTATATTAACTTCCCTCCCAATTCATCCTTAATGTTACAACTAAACATCCTGTAACAACTTCTCAAACCAGCAGAATAACACGTCTGCAGAGATGGCATCAGTTATATCATAACTGCAGTGTTTCTTTATTGAAAGAAGAGCAAAGTACTGAAGGATTTTCTAGATAGAAAACTATATTTTTGGCTGTACTTCCAACCGGCTTCGGCAAGAATTTGACTGACAGATGGTTCATCCAATCCCCTGCCAAGTGTTTTTTTGAAACTGTTTCCATTTACTGCCTCTTAGATGGTTGTGTTTAAACAAACAATCCGGTGCGTCGTGTTTAGAGAGACGCACGTAGATCACGCAGGGGATGAGGTCAGGACGTAGGTTTGTCACGTAGGTTTGTCACGGCACGGTAAATTACTGTGTGTGTGCATGTTAGAGGGTGAGAGCCATCATGTGCAATGTGAAACCAAAACTAACCGGATCAAATTTATACTATGTAAAAAATATACATATTTTTTTAATAACAAGAACCTTGGTTTGGTCTTCAATGTGTAAAAAGGCCCGAAATTTAATTAATTAATTCACAATGATTTTATTTACCCTAATCAACTTTAAAAAAACGTCAGAAATGTAACAAAACAAAAGTCAAAATAAGCATGTAGAGTTTATTTTTGTTTTTTTAAATACCTCACATCCAAATAATTTCCAATGATGCAAACTTTTTTTAATCTCTATATGTATATCTATGTACTTTGTGCTAATACTAGTTGTATTCTGGTACTTCATGCTAAGTGAAATAGTAAAATAATTTTACTTGCGTAGCACTTTTCCGTACTCTGATTACTGCATGTTCAGAGATGACATGATGAGTTAAAAACACAGAATATGTCAGGAGGAGTTTGTTGATGAAGAGCTAACACTCCTCCTCCTCTTTTGTCTCCTTCAAGGTTCTTCAAACAGAAAGCAGGTTGGGATTTAAAGCGTCTGGTCTTTAAATATGATTTTATCTCCCTGCAGAGGAGACATTTACTCTGACAGGTCGACGTCTCCCCTGAGGAGGAAACTTACCCTCCTCTTCCTCTCCTCCTCTCTTATTATCGCATGTCATCTTGACTCTCTCTCCTCCACATCCCCTCATCTCTCTTCATCTCTCCTTGCTTCTCTTTCACTCCTCTTTTCTTCTCCTCACCTCATTTCTCCTCTCCCGTATCCTTCGGATACTTACTGTGATTTACAGGCCGACTCTCTAACTTCCAGTCAGGGTTTGTCTTTACGCATTTCAGTGGAGGAACATCTTGTACTTCTGGTAACGTTGAAGGGAAACTGTAGAGATTGAAGCATGCTATTTGTTTGTCATGCATTATATCTCAGCTTATTACGTACAATTTGAATAATTTACATGGACATTATAGGTCAAAATGTCGGATCAATAAAAACCTTTTGTTCCTTCTTTCTGTCTGGCCTGGGCTTCTTTCTTTTCCTTTTCTTCTTCCCTTTTTACTTTGTTGGCTTTTTCCTGTCTTCTGTCTCTTTTTCTTTCTGTCCCTCTTTGTCTTTTCTTTCTTTCATGCCTTCCCTTCCCTCTTTTGTTTTCCTTTCTTTCTTTTGTGTCTTCCTTCTGTGCCTTTCTTTTTGTGTCTCCCTTTGTTTCTCAGCTTGTCTTTCTTGTTGGTGTTTCAAAAGTGGTCACTCATGCAAAAAAAAAAAGAACAGAGATCAGATAAACAAATGTGCATTGAAACTGTTGTAACTTCAGCCACAGCGCTCGTTCAATTTTGACATTTGACTTTTCATTTTTTGAGATGAGAATCATTGTTATTTTCAAATATTAGAACATTTAAATGATGTGTTAAAATGAAACCCCACACACACACAAAAACACACACACGCGCACACACACATTTGTGCAGCTGAGCTCTGAGTGCCACCCAGTGACAGGCCGAGTGTGAATATTGAACTGACTTATCTGGTGACACACCCGGCCTGACTGTCCAAATTAACACACACACACACACACACACACACA
>CALSCE010010686.1:23901819-23912994 GCA_943593645.1 Bovichtus variegatus | reverse complement strand
ACACACACAAACGCACCCTCTACACACACGCACACACAATTACACACACATACACACAAACGTACACAGAGTGTGAAGAAGGTTTGCGTGAAGCCTACACCTTATCGGTAAAGTTCCAACCGACGCAACTGTAATTTCATGCCTTCTGTGTTTTCCATGCAGACGTGTGTGTGTGTGTCTGTGTGTGTGTGTGTGTGTGTGTGTGTGTGTGTTTAGCCCCCTATCAACCACCCAGAATGTAAACTGGGTTGATTATTATTCAAATGTTTTGTCTCACACAGCAGATACAGCTACACGACAAACGCAACGGCGACATTTAAAAAAACACACATATTAATAAGCGGTGAAGGTCTGATGTCAGCAGCCTCCTCAGCTGGAGTGCGTTGAGCTGCAGTTCATCTGACGTCCACTAGGTACTGCTGTGATTGACTGTATTGAAGTGAATGAGAAAACCCATCTTCTTGTCAGACGTTTCTACAAAACAGGTTCAGCTCTCGGAGATGTTTTCACTTCTTATGCAGTTAAATTATTATTTATTTTGCAGGTTCACCATAGACTCTTCTGCTCAATTAATACTGTACTTGTGTTGTTTCATCAAGTTCTGCAGGTTCAAATGTAATCTTGTAAAATGTAGTTTTGAATAAATGGTTGTTTTAAGGAGAAGTTTTCAAAGCGATATAAAATAGATTATAGAGAGGGAATTATGACCCGTTTACTTTCTAACACTAGCTCTGAGCAGCTTACAGTACATAATTAAAACTACAATTGCTAAGATTTCTTTCTTTTTTTATCAAAGAAATTATAAAAAAAAGAAAATACAATTACTTATTTCCTCATAATTTGAATTATGTGTTTTAATGCACACAACCACTATAGTGTATATACTATTCTATTTCGTTTTTAACATTTAAACTAATCACTAAAAAAACTGAAAAACAACTTTGAAACTGTAGTTCAAATATCAGTCATACAACCATAAGCAGTGGTAGAAGTATTCAGATGCTTTACTTAAGTAAAAGTAATTATAACACAATGCATCATATTCTATACGATCATCATATATTTGGCACTTTGTCGCTGTCCTGTGAGAACCACGTATTTCTAAAAAGTCAACTTTCATGAGTTTAATGAGCCTGTTTTCAGCTTTGTGACGATGCATTTTCCGGCTGATACAAGAGGCTTTTTGAACAGTTTAAAATTTTCTCAACCCATAAAGAAACACTTCATCCTTCAGTTTATTACAAACATTAAAATGCAACACAATCTGGAGATTCGTGGTGTTCCCTGGACAGGAAGGAGATGACAAACCCTCAAGTAGTTAGAAACTCTTCTTCAGGATCTGTTCTTACAAATTATTACAGCACAAAGCAACATGTTTATTTCTAATGCACCAACTGCACATCTGCAGATCTTAAACTTTAAACCTTATTCAGTGGATTTAAACGTTATATTCAAGAATTGCATTTTTCTTATGAAGGATACGTGGAAATGACTTTAGTTTTTGGCCAAATCAAAGTGAAATTCATTTTGTTGGTTGAATATGATCTATGGTAAATACCAGTAGACCACTACATGTTCTATTAGCTGCAATATACCAGCGGTGCAAAACAGACTTCAGGACGACGCACACGTCATCTTAACTGGTAATGTTATGGTTCGAAGGAATTATACCGCATTTCATATGCAAGTAAATGTCATACTGATGAATAATAAAGTGAACTGTTAATGTATTTTATAGAAGGCTTCTTTTAGAGCCAGAGAACACTGGGAACATCTTCATAAGTTCAGTAAAAGCAAGAACAACCTTGCAAATAAAATAAAACGGTATTCTTGCTGCACGGCTTAGTTCGATGGCGTTACTAATGTAACATTACGGCTCCACAAGTTTGAAACATATTCCCTCAGCTGAGAATCTGTGTCGTCAGGAAAAGCCATTCGGTCTGAGAGCGCTCTCTCCCTGCCAAAAGGACCTTATTTTCAATCCGAAACTCTCAAGCTGGAGTCCGGAGTAGGTTAGGTGTGCAGCATAAGTTACCAATGGCAATATAGCCGTTTAAAAAGCCTATTCTATATATTATATACCAAGTATTCTGGCTTCAGACTCAACATACGTCACTAACCCACTGATCTCGCTCCGTGGTACAGCCCGCAGGTCTCATGTTCCTGATCTTCTTTGGTTCTTGATGGAAACACACACATGAACGAGCTGAAAGGAACTTTCATCTGTTGAGTTCAGTTTCAAGGATGTTTGATGGAAAAAGAACGAGAGTAATGAGTGAAAAGGGAAAGGGAGAGAAGATGATGTCGAAAAGAAAACAACTGGAGAGGCAAAAGTGTGTGTGTGTGTGTGTGTGTGTGTGTGTTGCATAGTTCACCTTTAACTTCGGACGATATTCATCATAACAAGCTGTAGCAGACACACACATACACATGCACACACACACAGTGGATGGCAGTAAGAAGAACCATACTGAAACTATTAAGACACTCCCTGTTTCTGCATTCTCGTGTGTGTGTGTGTGTGTGTGAGAGTGTGTGTGTGTCCTGTGAAGCGTGGTACAGTATGATAATTGAATTTTGATGAAAGCCACATGGCTGCTTACACAGACACACACACACGCACACACGCACACACACACACACACACACACACAGTATCTGGTTGTGTGTGTGTGTTTCTGAATGATAATTAAACAGAAGAAACTCTCGCTGCTGAAGTTAAAGGTTTTTCTGTCTTGTTTAACGCCAGAATGAGGAAATAACCAGATTTATGTGCCAGCTCTGGATCAACAGCATGATTTGTCCTGAACCCAGTTTGCCTCATGTATTATTGATACATTAAAGGAGTGCAGTTCTGTTTATAATCACCAGGACTCTTCGTGTGAATCCTTCAGATCTAAGAAACGTGCAGGGTGCATTTTCTTCCTCATAAAAAAAAAAGAAAAAAGTCCAGCATTGTTTACGTGCAGGTAATAGTGAGAAACTATTGGTCGGACAGTGTATCGCATCACCTAATGCGTGCGTGCAAGTGCATCGTCGTGCAAACAAAGCACTTGATAGTGATTCCAGGGCCGCGGACGAAGAGTCAAACATATTACGTCCTATGTCTTTTCCTAAGAATTCACAAGGACATAGAAAAATATATTTTGGGGCTCCGACACAGCTGGAGCATGCAGCGCGTCAGTGTGGATGCTCACGTCGTTGTATTTATAGTTATCGTTCTTTTCTTAATTCACGTTCAGAATTTTCAAACATTTTGCAAAATTGCAAATAGTTCTCAATAAAAGACGGATAGCTGAAGGCTTTGCAGTTTGTTCCGTTTGCTTTTTTCGTCTCTCTCTCTTTTAAGTGTGTTTGTGTTATATTTTATTTTCTAAATGTATAGTTGTATTAGCAAATATGTATGTATGAGTATAAATCTATGGGTGCATGCGTGTTTATAGATGTATATTTTTTTACGACACAAGCAATCATAGATATATTCTATATTTTATTATTATTGTAAATGCTGGCGCTTTTCTGTTTATAACTGAGAATTAATGCTAATATACTCAAAAATCTGAGAAAAAGCAGATTTGCATAATGTGATGTTATGATTTGTGTCATAATGTGAGGTGGCAGCAGTTGGTAACTTAGGAATGACTACTTCTCTCAAAACTAATACTAGGAAGGGTTAAATGCAGAGTCTACATTTCACTGTGTGCGCTGTGCTGTGCACACGTGTGACGATAAAAAGAGGATTCAAAATCCTCCATTTTCATTCCTAAATGTTTTCCCTTTCAAGCAAAGTTTATAGTGGGATTTCACTTGTTTGCCAACAGGACTGCAATAACACCTACGGCTGTTTATCATATGTTTTAGAGAAATGATACGTGGAGGTGGCTCGTTCAGGGGAACTGGGAGAAATGACATAAAAAGGAGTGTAACTCGTGTTTTGAGCTTCCACATGAATTATATCTATAGATTTTAAATTGGCAGTTTCTATCATCCTCTCACAAACATTTACACAGACAAATAAGAAACAATCACATTAAAAATAACTGAGTGGGGGTCCAGTCAAAACACGACTAAAAAAGCAAACAAGACGTCCCCTCCTTGTTGTCCACATCACAATGGTGATGTTTAATAAACAGTCAAATGTAGATTAACGCAAAAGGAAACTTTATTTACAAAGTCGTTTTTTCATGTAAAAACATCATAACTTAAAGACACAACAGCAGCGAACCATCACAATATATTACAACACAATCATATTAAATAAAACAAAAAAACTGACCAGCTGGATGTGAAGGTATAAATGTGACTAAATGTTTTCAGTTTAATATCTCCTGTACTCCATCTAAAATGTGATGGATGATTCTGAGGTTAACAGTTTGTATGACAGGCTGAAAACAGCAGAATGGCCCTTTAAATGCCTTCTGATCAGTCAGGTTGACGCAGGTATGAATAAATGTTACTTTTCTTTGTATCAATAAAGTTGAGAGTATCCCCTGTCGTATGCAGTCTTCTCTGTATTTACAGGACGGACCTGAATAAAGAAAGACAAGATTAAGTCATATCCTCATTATATTAACACAGAGAACTGGATGTTGTGTTTTTATATTCTGAGTTTCATTATCAGATCTTTCTATGAGCACTTTTCTCTTTTTTCCTTTAATCTTCCTGTTTGCTGAAAAAAGTTCAGTATCAAACTACTTAGAATAAAGACCCGGGTGGTTTCGTGGGAAATAAACTTTTTTTTTTTTAATGATCCATTTGTTATATTGTATTAATATTTAATGTGCATAAATGAATAGAATATAACCCAAAAAAATAGTGTTAACATTTTACGCCACTTCTTTATTCCCTGAGAAACTTTCCTCATGTTGACTTTTCACTCTGATATTTAACCGCTCTGACCCATGAGAGGAGTGTGTGTGTGTGTGTGTGTGTGTGTGTGTGTGTGTGTGTGTGTGGGTGTGTGTGACCTTGAACTGTGAAGTTTAACTTGATCTTTCTGAATCAAGTCTTGTTTTTAAAATGACTTGTTTCACAGATTTCTTTATTCACTAATGATACATTTTGATGCACTGGAATCTGACTGGATTTTTATTTCAAAGTGGCAGCTGTTGGTTTTCTTCTGTTGTCAGTCCGAACATGTTGTTTGTGTGTGGAGCTATGTGGAGCTCGGCTCCCCTGAAAGCCCCGTTTGAGAAATTTAGGGGGAGCACAAAAATATCGTAATTTTTCCAGCATATTGAGGAAATAAATAATAGGCTTATAGTGACACGCTTGTCAATAGAGCTGCAACGATTAGTCCACTAATCGATTAGTCAGTCGACAGAGAAATTATCGACAACCATATTGATAATCGATAATGTCATTTTTCATGCAAAACATTTTTTTTTGCCTCTCATATATGGAGATTTCCTGCTTTTATCTGTTTAATATTATAATATATTCTGTGTAATAGAACAAGTGTCTTCGATGGCGAAGGCTCCAAATGACGCCAAAAACGTAAAATGGCAGCGCCCTTATCTGGGATATTTTGGCTTCACTTTTGCACAGTGGGATGAATTGGAGACACGCTGTCCATCTATATAAACAGTCTATGTACTAGATGCATTAAAGCTGTGATGAGGCAGCGCTAATAGCCCAATACACACAAACTGTTGTGACCTTGAACTTTGGAAAAACTCGAGGCTTAAAAGTGCACTTTGGGTTGCAGTTTCACGACTGAAGCGCGTGTGGTTACGGGGCCGTTTAAAGACATGTATTGATTAAAACAGAAGCGAATCAACCTTCATGTCACCCCAGATCATTGTAGAGATTTTGTTGTATGAGACGAAAAAACACAAACTGCCAACATTAAGAAAACTTTAAAGCCTCTGTAACGGAAAAAAGAACCCGTCATTTTAAGTGTTATGTCTAAGAGTGTAACCAACAAACTCTTTTGTGAACTCACAGTGTTCCCGTCAGTGTGTGTACACGTGTCCAAGTGTGTTCACAGAGACAGGTGTGGCTTCCTGTAGGTCTGGTTGGTGATGGACAGGCGGGTCAGCCGGGCGCCGTAATAATCCACGATGTAGTTCGATCCGTCTGCTGGACCCACGATCTGCAGGACACAAAACACAGGAGACAAGTAATGTTTCATACACAGGCAGAAAACAAAAGCCCAACTCCATTTTGAATGTGTGTAGAATGTGTGCGTATATGCACATATCTGCATTTTGTAGTCTTATTATCATATAAAGCACCTTGATCTTTGTATGAAATGTTGCAACACAAATTGAATTGAATCTGACTAACTCAAGGAGTACTCACGGGCTTTTCAGGAGCTTTTAAATAGATTTAACAGCCAGCACTCAAAGCCGTCATGTGACCTACTTCCGTCCCTTGATAACAGCTGATCGTACCACATTTCTCCGGTCCGAGATGGTCTTCCCAAAGTTTCATCGACCGGTCATGTGATGATGACTGAAGCATCTCCATGCGCCAGAGTTAATAGTATCTTTTCAAACTAAAAGGAATTAACTGTCGTGCTCAAATTTATTGGGGGGGGCTTTTGAATTTTTTTTTATAAAAGTTCCCAATCTTTTTCCCGTTAGATAAATAACGTGATATTCCGCTCCCAGAAGATTAAATAAATTCCATCTTTTCCGGACATTTCAGCCTGGTAGGTTAAAGATTAAATGAACTGAAAATCCCTGATGCGTCAAACATGGCTGACCACTTCATTATGTTTAATCTGTCCATCCATCCATTGTCGGTCCCCTTCACACCTTCCTGTGATGGATCTCCAGCCTCCTACTATCTAAAACGTTTGAACAGGAAGGAGTGATTCGTCCCTTCACCTCCCGTTTTCCTCTCTCCATCCGTCTGTCTCCTTCCTCTCAGAGTCCATTAGGAACTTCTGGAAGCATCATTCATCCTGCCTGCCTCGTGAGGGACGCAGCGCTGCAGGATGGATCGACGTAAATAATAATCAGAAGGCCGATGCCTGTTTATTCATCGGACTCGGGGGTCCCCCCCCCCCCCGCACTTAGCCGATAAAATATGAGGCTCGGCCGCCGAGTGCCACGCTGAAATGGATCCTCCAAGAAACAAGGAACTGTTCATCACATGTGTCGCTCTTAAAGAGGACGTGAAACAAGAACCTGAGTGTGTCATGTCTATAAAGAAACACGCAGCTAAACTTCTCTGATCCGTTTGAACAAACAGTACAGCGCTCTGCAGACGCTTCTCCATCATTAAAGATGCTTTTAAAGCTTGTAGCACAGCTATTAAATATATTATATACTGTGAATATATATATATATATATATATATATATATATATATATATATACACACACACCGGTATGTATATATAGTGCAAAGTAGCATTGGACCACCATTGCAGTCAGATTCTCCCGCTTACGATTCCTTCATTGTTCAATCGTTCAGGAGGTTTTTACCGGGAGCTGAATTATCCACAGAAGTCTCCTCCGCTCCAAAATGTTAAAAATCTGTTTCTCCAACGCTGCCACGAATGTTTGCTCAGCTTGTTTCTCTGATTACTTAAGATCCAGAGAGTTAATGACTAAAATTCTTCATCCATCGTTAAAAACGACCAAGATCCAAAAAGTGCATCATAAAAATGTGGCTTGAAACTGGATCAAATGTGAATGTAGGTTGGACCACTAACCTAAGGGGCCGTTACCTTGATTCAAATGATGGATTTCTCTAGTTTTGAATTGCACTTTAGTAGATTTTTAAGTATGGAAGTTTAGTCACATGATGAATACACTCTATCCACAGATGGGGATGCAGTTCAAAGGTTCAGAAAACCCTGAGTCAAGAGTACTTTGTCAAAATAAATAAATACTATTACTATTTTTTGGCTCTGGGCAGTTGCCAGGCAACCAGTGAACCCTACAGGAAGTTACTGATCCCTGATCTGTGTTTTATAGTCACAGTAAACTCAATATCTTTGGGTTGTGGACTGTGGGTCTGACCAGACGAGACTTTTTTCCCTGATATTTATCGATCTGGAGAAGTGGTCAATAATTAGAGGATGAACTGGTACGGATGCATTGGCCCTATAACTACACGTTCCTCCCATAAGAGGAAGGCACCAGCCTGGGTTTTAAGCTCATTAAATAGTGGATGAAACATTTCTTTTGGAAGAAACCTGAGATATCAGACATGTGATGACCTGAACATTGTCTGTTTGTCTGGAGGTCGGGCAGGTTTGTGACTCACCTGCATGGCGATCAGTATGAAGTCGATCAAAGTGCCGATTCCACAGAAACCAACGGTACAGAACTTCAACAGACCTGAGGGAGACAGAGAGACGACAAGTGAGTAAACTAACAGTACGCTTGTATAAATGAATGAGACGCTGGCGGCTCTGAGTTCAACCAGGTTTCATGACTCACTCAGAGCAAATCATATATCTTTAATGTCCCCGGTTCAATGCAGAGGACCTTGGAGCATGTCATTAGGGCTGAAGCTATAAGTCCAGGAACAGAACATTAATTCTGATTGATTGTTTTAAAACTATCTAAAGTTTTACTGTGCGATATTACTATAAATGCAGTTTGAAAAATTATTTCAAAAAAGGTAACTTGTTACATCGTCTCCTGTGTGAGGAGTTACTGCTTTTCTCTGTTTTATCATCACAGTAAATTGAACATTTTTAGGTTTTGGACTGTTGGTCTGACCAAAACATCACCTTTCAAGATTGGACTTTTTGGACAATTAATTGAAAAAACAATCTGCAAATAATTCAATAATGAAAAAATCTTGATGAAATGATGAAATTAAGAATGTGTGCAGCCTGGCAGGTATAATCAGACAGTAATAGTAATATTTAAATGAATAATTCTCAAGCGTCAGTGGAGATTCAGGTCCAGGCCAAATGTTCCACTTGTACATAAAAAGTCTATCAATCTAATGAGCGGATTTGAAATGTCTTGATCCCATTCCTGCTCCTCAGAGGATGAACCATTTTTAGAATTGAACGACCACATGTTTATTTCCTTTAGCGCCACCTTCAGGACAAACATTCTTCCGTTCATATTGTTGGTGATAATGAAATCTGCAGCTTGTATTGGGCGCTATTGGAACATTACGCTGTTAAATCTTTTTATCTAGTTATATCTGCTGTCTGCTCAGTGGGGCACTTGAACAAAACCCGCCTGTAAAATTATTCTTTTTAGATATATAAATCTGACTTGGCTCAGCTGAGCTTGGCTCTGTCCGGGCAGACCGGTGCCAAATCAGGCCAGGTGTTTGTCAGTGCAGCTGTCCTCCATCAAAAAAAAACAACCTGACACCACACACACACACACACACGCACGCACACACACGCGCACGCACGCACGCGCGCACGCACGCACACGCGCGCACACTCACACACACACACACACTCATCAGGCCTTTCAGCCTTTGTCTTGCTGCAGGTGTCTCATTAAAAAAGGACTCAGCCTGCTGATAATAACTCATCCTTGTTGTTGTAATCATAACTGTTATTATGGTCTATTGTGTGTAGATCAGTGACAAACAAAGGCTCATTGAATTTCAATTTGAATTCAGGCTGGAAAAACCCCCACAAATGTCGAAACGGTTAAAGGGCAACGCAGCTGAATTTTCTACGGTACATTCAGTCTTCATGAGAGTTCCAGGAGGAAGAGGATGTTTGACACGGGCACAGGCTGAAGTGTGTTCAGCTGCGGGTCCTCTAGCATCCAGTAGGTGGCTCAGAGAAAACGCCGACTGTATTCAATGTGAAAACCTCAAACTTCTTTTCGACAAAGTCTTAAGTCTACAAAGTTTTTACACATATCTTTGGTTTTATGTGTCCAGGTTTTGAGTATCCGATCAGTCAATTTTCTGCATGCACCACAGTTTCTATATTTTACTTTGTTTAAATTTCTATTTTATTTTTTATTTATACTTGACTTTTGAAGTACTAAAACGTTTTGTTTTTAGTTTTTCTTAGGGCTGGACGATATGGTTAAAATTAATTTTGTATTTCTATATTTATTATTATAATATATATTTAATACTAATGCAAAACGTATAAGGTCCCCCCCATTGCATTCATAATGGAAGAGACATCACATATTAAAATAAAGTAACTAAAATATTGTGTTGACATTGCACAACAGATCTACTTCTACTGTATTCACTGAGGAAATCACACACATTATTAATGTACAGAAGTTTAAATTCACATAGCGACATGGGATGAAATACAAAAATAAATGGTGTGGTTTACAATTTAAACAGTGTTCTCGTCAGGACAGAACCATAAAGAAACCAGAAAGTTAATTGTGGTTTATAATATACAATTATTTATTACCAGAACGCTGCTGTGCACTACTTTTGAGCACCAGAGACTTCCGCCGGTCGAACCAGCTAGTTTCTGGATTAGCCCCATGCTAACTCAAATGGGTTTAAAAATAATTCAATCATGCCCCTCCTCTAGGCTTCTTCTGATAGTGAAAAAAGTCCTTTCGCGGGGGTTGTGATGTGATGTCATGCACCCAAATATCGAGGAAAACTCTTTGTATTTAAAAACTCGGTGGTAAACTTGAATCTGAAACAATGAAAGTAAAATTAATTTGAGTTTGTGCTGCTCACAGCTTTGAAAAATGAAATTCTACTTCGCGCGCGTGTGCGTGTGCACGTGTGCACGTGTGCGTGCGTGCGTACCTAGAGCAGGGTATCCCAGGTAGAAGCGGTCTGCTCCCAACCAGCCCAGGAACAGAGATAAAGCCACAGCTACTTTATAGGAATAACCACTCCTGTGAGGAAATAACACAATTATTATATTCACAGTGATCAATAGTGATTATACTAATTAATCAAAATAATCAGAATGAGCAGGATGTTTACATGGTATTGCATTTGTAAAAACACTGTTAAAATGCTCTATAATGAAGTTACAAAAAAGCCTGGAAATTCAACCTGCAGCCGACAGGTTATCCTCTCCAAAGGGAGCTGGTGTGTGTGTGTGTGTGTGTGTAAGTGAGAGCACTCACACGTTCCTGCAGGGGATGGTTTTGTTGAAGCCCACCTCATCCCCGCTGAACCTGAACTCCGTCCCGTTCGAGAGCCGACAGCTGATGTTCGGAGCTGGGAGGCACTCAACTGTAAAAAAACACACACACACACACACACACACACACACACACACACACACACACA
>CALSCE010010686.1:23880037-23893601 GCA_943593645.1 Bovichtus variegatus | reverse complement strand
TATCTTACTTCATCCGATCTTATCTTACTTCATCCGATCTTATCTTACTTCATCCGATCTTATCTTACTTCATCCTATCTTATCTTACTTCATCCTATCTTATCTAGGGTTAGTAAATCCTAAATACTCAATCCATCCTCGCCTATCAACGGTTATACCGGAATACTTTTCTCAACTTGCAGAGCTTTGTAGCTTTGTAACTTTGTAACTTTGTAACCGTTGTTTGTCTCATTGAAACCTACTGAAACATACCAAAAAACTGAGCAAAAACAACAACAGGCACTTGCATTCATGACAGATGAGTTAGACGTGGTGGTAACATCTGTGGAGAAATCCAAAGTGTTCTTTTTGGGAAGATGTAGCCTGTATCTACTGATGAAACTGCAACACATCATTGGGGTCGGTCATAAGCCTCTCAGTAAATAAATTCCACCTGTTTACATTATGTTGGTTATGTTAGTAAGTATTAGTACTTAGTATGTTAAATTAGGAGATCGTAAAGCTTACTTCAAAGTTAGGAGGGTTTATTTAAGATTTGAGGAAGTTAGGATGCTTGTGTAGTACACTTTTCCTATCTTAAGGTAGAATAGGAACATTGACTTAGGAACTGTTCATCTGTAATGGCTTTTTTCCTAAATCACTTCCCAATTACCTGTTTATTTACCATGGCTACTTAACAGTTAAGATAGAATCTGCAAGTTAATAAGTTTCTTTGTTACGGCCCCTGGTTCTGAACACCCTTATTTTGAAATCCTCAGTCTCTGAGTTTTCAGACTTTCTGAAATTGCTCAGAAACTAAATAAAAAAACATCTCATAACCCTCCTTTTTTTTTCTTTCCCAAACAGATCCAAGCATTGTTTATCTTGCAGCACAACGTCACAGTTCAGAAACTAGGTCAGGCACCCACCAGCCCTTATCGTGTCTTGATGCGTTACATTAAACAGAGTTTTGATGCAACTTTTCAACAAAAGCTCACAGACTAAGAACATCAAGAACATTTACACCCTGCGCTACTTTCTCAAAAATGAATTGCAAACCTCTTTTACAATCACACACAGTATCCCTGGAAACGTCTGATGTGTCTGCTTGTGTTTTATATATTTGCGCCATATTATTCTAAATGTGTTTTCTGAGTGACGAAGAGGATTTGGTTTCCTTTTTTAAAGTTTTTTTTTGAAAAACGACAGTATTTCCAGTGAGAGGTTGTTATTGTATCAGCAGGTGTTTCTCTTCCTCTGCTCACACAGTATCATGTACATTAGTGTATAACAAGCAGCTGTATCCACAGTCTAAAGTTGCAGCAGCTCTGCAGACTAATGAATGTTTCCCATCTGATCTGACATGTGTAACTCCGCCCAGGTGTCGACAGCCTATCGGGTATCGGTACACTGCCGCCTCTTGTCCAACAGTGTGACCTGTCAGTGGGGCTGAGCGGGGACATTGAATCCCCCTCTGCATCCCCATCTGTATTCAGCTCCAGCTCGTACTGACGTGGAGCCTTTACAATAAACAATCTGCTGGCCAAATTAAGATAATGGCAATAACCGACGCTGGGCTTCATATTCTAAGTGCTGCGAAGGTCAGAGCTGAGTCTATGAAAGCGTCGGGTGGAAGCCGGTGTAGGGTATATGAAGCAGGGACTTCGCTCTCTTTCTTTATTTATTTTCCTCTCACTCCCTCCCCCCGGCTCTCTGCGGATCTATCAAGCTTTAATATCTAGTGTCTTGGTTTGAGTAACGGCCTTGTCGAGGCAGTATTGATGAAATGGCTCGGGATCCTGCTCCGTCAGCCTGGCCTAAATAAGCCGCAGACTGATAAGTTTCCACAATGTGAGTGTAAAGGTCATTAATACATTACCTGTTCAGAGAGAGAGAGAGCCTGCAGAGGAATCTATTGATTTTCTTTTTCTCCTCTCTCCTCCCCACTTACCCATCGGCTTTGCCGCTTCATTTCTTTTTTTAACTACATGTGTTTCTTTTTTGTCGACAACGTCCTTGCATATAGAGCGTGTCTCTCTCTCTCTCTCTCTCTCTCTCTCTCTCTATCTCTTCTGTCTCTCCATCTTCATCAGTGTTGACTCTTTGGTTTTGTGTTAGAGCAGGACTTCAGGTTTTACCACCTGTCATTACACTTTTGTTCTCAGTGATCCTCGACTCGAAAAAACTAATCACAGAGCCGGGGGAGGGGGTTAATATTCCGAGATTAAACTCAGAATCTTTGAGATTTAAAGTGGTAAATTTACAAGAAAAAAACTCACTATTTTACGAGAAAAAAAACTTGAATATTATAAAGTCGTAAATTTGCAAGAAGAAAACCTCTGAAATTCTCTGAGATTAAAGTCACAAGCTAACTTCGCAAAGGTTGCATCAGCCGTGTCACACCACAGACAGTAAACAGGGAATGCCACGTGCACGAGTTGGTGAGGAGGTGCAACAGTGTGGAACATGGAGATGTCCTTCATCTGAATAGGCCCAATTCACGGCAATGTCTCTTAAAAGTCCAGATGCTTATGATAATATGGTGATTTTGGGCTAAAATCTCAAGTATTTCCTTATTGCTAAATACGACTGCAAAGTTTCATTTGATTAGGTCATCTACTGCAGGTATAAAACGTGATAGATTGTTAGTGGGGTTTTTTTTATTTCAAGAGGAAAACTATATAGATGACATCAATAATTTTTCATTGATCCCATGATTCTTGTGTGTTAAAACAGGGTTGAGTATCTTGAAAAGGAATGAAATGTTTCTACACTAGTGTTAATGCTATTACTGAGTTTCAGCAGATGTATACCTGTTTCAATGCCTTTACTTTAAAGCGTTTTGTTTTGAAGGCAACATGATTATATGTAAAATGTTGTTCAAACAAGCAGCTGTATAAAAATCAGTCAAAATAAAATACAGTCTCAAGTTGGACAAGAATAAGGCAGGTGTCTACACGCCACAGTGTGCTGGTTTCAGAGTCCATGCAGCAGATGAAACCCGATCATAAGCAGGATTCTAGTGTCGCTGTAAACACACTCGTGCTGATCAGAAAGTGTTCTTTTTTATTCAACTTTACCAAAAACCTCCTATCTGACAAACATCTTCTCCTCCTCCTCCTCCAACCCCTCCTCCTCCTTCATCTCCTCTTCCTCTTACTCGTTTTATCCTTTTCCTCTCCTCTTTCTCCTCCTCGTCCTTTCTCCCTTTCTCTTACTCTTCTTCCTCCTCCTCCTCCTTTTTCTCCTCCTTCTTTCTCCTCCTCCTCTCTCCTTATGCTTCATCTCCTCCTCTTCCTCATCCTTCTTCACCTCCACCCCTTTCTCCTTCTCCTCTTTCTCCTCCTCCTCCTCTTTCTCCTCCTCTTCTGTCTTCTCCTCCTCTTCCTCCTCTTTCTCCTCATCCTTCACCTCATTATTTTTCTCCTTCTCCTCCTTATCCTTCACCTCCTCTTCTTCCTCCTCCTCTTTCTCTTTCTCCTCCACTTTCTCCTTGTCATCCTCCTCCTCCTCCTCCTCTCCCTGTAGCTGAGCAGTATGCCACCTGAAGCCTGCAGTGAGTTCAGTTTCTCCAAAAAGGGTCAGCTGATCATGAGCGCCGTTGATCCAGCCAGCAGCTCTGCCTCGCCCACCCTGTCCGCCTCCTCCTCCCTCCTGACTACTAGTTTGTCTCCACCCATCCATCAGACTCCGCCCTCGTCTGACCTCCTCCTGCAGAAATGGATCCTGTCCTCTGCCAAGGTGGGTGGAGCCACAGAAACACACCTGCAGAGCAGGCATATATAAATACATTAAATACATATTTGTGTGCGTGCAGGGCCGTCGCACAGAGCTGTGTCAGCTGACTCGGCCTCTGTCTGGAGGTCTGGGCTTCAGCGTGGTCGGTCTGAATCCTGCAGGAAGCAGCAGTCAGGGCGTCTTCGTCAAACATATCCAGCCTGGAGGCATCGCACACAGGTTCACTGTTTCACTGTTTCACTGTTCAAAGTTTCCTACAATTAACATGAAGTCATACTTAAAGAAATGTTCAGGTGTTTTTCCATGTGTCGGCCCATTTATTACAAACCTTACAGACTTTACATCACTGGAAATGATTTAAAACTTTTTTTTCTTACCTTCCAGGCAGTTTTTCTGTTTATTTCAGTGTCCTCTTTCGGAGACTTTAAACTTGTATAAGAAAGTTAAACACTCACTGTAATTCAAATTACTTAAAGAACATGCTATGAATAAAATGTAATGCGTAATAATTCAAAACAAAATAATTTCTATTTACTGTTTGTTACTTGAACAATTGGCATGAATTAACACATTTATTTAACGCTAATACAAAATGTCGAGCTTGCATTACCACAACAAAACAAGCGTAATGTGACCCCTTCCAGGTCTGTGGAATTATGGGTAATGCAATATTTCATCCAAAACATTGCATTTAGACTTATCTGTGCATTCGCCTACAAAAACTGAAATACAGTTCAATATCGATTTTAAAATGTATTACAATGTCTGCTTTTATTTCTGCCATAATTAGGATGATTGGTATTGAAAACTCTGCAGTGCAAGAGCAAGCAACAAGTCAGTTTTTATAGCATAGTCAAATAAACTGCCTGACGGGTTGGAAAATTGTATATGGAAAATGTTAAACAGCAGGGCATGCTTTAGAAAACCGTTAGCAGTAGGAATTAATGATTTAAGGAAAATATGTAACTGCAATATTCCTGGCCAATATTGCCATTTGATTTACTATTATTGCCTATAAATTAAACTCCAGGTCTGTACTGATGGTCTGCATATATTGAAAAAAAGATAAGTTTGTATCAAGCATAAACAAAAACGTATTTCTACATGACAAAAGGATGTGAGGATTGTTGTTGTTGTTGAACAGAAATAGTAAAGACGCAGAGAGCACATTAGCAGAACAACTACTAAGACTTACTTTTTCCAGTTCGGCAGTAAATTAATATTGGTTACAGCTGACTAAATGTGCTGGCAACAGTTAGCTTTATAGGTGGAGAAATCCACGTTCTCCGACTATAATTTTGTCATTGTTATTAATGCGAAGACAATTGTAGCCCTTTTTGATAATGGCGCTCTGTCAAATCGCGATTCCGATATAAGAATATTAAATGTTCAGTCTACACATACATGATTTATCGTAAATCGGTTAAAGCATGTGAAATCACTGGTTTGAATATATTTTAAAAATCTGAAAGGTAAACAATCAGCAAAACTGTAAAGCAGTGTACATTGTGTTCTGTTAGCATTTTAACAGCTGCTGTTTACAACCAGTTGACTGGTTGGAAGCCTCCCAACACTGAAACTAATAAGTGGATTACTAAAAGATAACCAACTAGCTGGGTCATTTTGTATAACTGTCTTTTATCTGTATCATGTTATTGAAAAGTCCTGACTGCCGTTGTGTTGTGGCTGCAGGGACGGGCGTCTCCAGGAGAGGGACCAGATCCTGGTGATAAACGGCAGTCCTCTGGAGCCGGGGGTCAGCCAGCAGCAGGCCCTCACCCTCCTGCAGCAGCCTGGAGAGACGGTGGAGCTGGTGGTGGCCAGGGACCGCCCACTCAACGCATCATCATCACAGCCCGCCGCTGCCATCAACACGGTAAGAAAAGTCTGAGATTCATCCCGAAAGACGGACAATGTCACGTCAATACAACAAGTGTAAATGCAGTTTTATTTTATTTATTAGATTTGTTTGTCTCTAAATTTTTCACCTTTTTATGAATAATTTCCCTCTTTTTTTTGTCGCTATAGAGACAGTTAATTATTTCTGTATGTATTTATTAATGTGGAAGTGACAGATGCAATCTACATTGACAGACTGAAAACAGCTATCAGAGTATCATAGTGTTTATAGAAAATTCTACATTTCAAAACAACAGTTAGCTTACTCAGCTGTGCTAGCAGCAGATTCTTAAATCTGGAAGAAAAGATGCATTACAACTCCAGATGGGAGCTGCACTTGTGATACTAAAGTTTTATTGTCGGTTGTTTGAGAGAAACAGGAAAACATGCTTTGATCGTGAAAGAAAGTAATTCCCAAATCTTTAGCATCCATTTAAGGATAAAAAAAACAAAACGAGACCATTATTTGGTGCATGTTGAGCTGTAAAACTGTGTGTCAGCTTTTCTCATTTTTGAACAAAATGTGAAAGAAAACTGAAGTCTGAGTTTGCACATTTGTTCATTGTTGAGTTTTATGGATCAGTAAAATAATTTTTAAGGTCTGATCCTAAAAAAAAAAAAAATCCTGAAATCAGCTTTATACTGTACTGTGTGTTCAGCCAGCTACACACACACACACACACACACACACACCCAGCAGCTTGGCTGTCACTCAAAACAAGCATTGCAGAGAGGGCGTCAATCATAAGTGGAGGTCACTTTGAGGCCTCGCCTCTGTATCAGAGTGAGACCTCCTGTTTATGACGAACCGTAAGTCTGCTGACATTGACTCGGATGATTTTTATGACCTTTAAAGCCTATAGGAAATCAAGTTAGTGCTCCACTTGCAGCATCGCTCCTGACAATATGTATTTAAGTCTGTGAGGAGGCGCGATCAATGAATGTCGACATGACGGGCGAGTCGAAGACTGGCAGCGGAGCGGGAGAGAGGGGGTGCAGAGGAGCGGCAGAGACGGATATGAATGAGGAAGTGATGTCATCATGAAAGTCTTTCCACAGTAACCCCAATTCCGAGTTGAGATGAAAGGTCGAAGGTCATACTGTACATGTGATGATGAGGGAAGTGGTCGTGACTGAGCTGTTTAATCGGCTTTAATTAAACCAGTTTCCAAAACTGTGGTCCGTGGACCTCAGTCTTACCAGAAGTGGAAGAAGTATTCAGATCTTTTACTCAACTAAAAGTTTCAATACCACAATTTAAAAATACTCCGAAAACTGTCCTGCTTTCTAAACCTTACTTGAGTAAAAGTATGTATTATCAGCAGAATGTACTTAAGATATAAAAGTAAAGGTATCCACTATGAAGCCATTGTTACATTATTATATATTATACTATTAGATTATTATTATTGATGGAGGAAAACGTGTCAACATGTAAGAAACATTTAAATACTTGGCTGGCTGAACACATTTTATTATTCTGTCAGGTGGTTTAATTTACTGTATAAAAATGCAACATGTTTTATAGGATCATTATAGGTTTTTAAACTCTAATTTAAGTTTTATTTTAACTGATAATCTTCTATAATTTTAGATAAATAATTCTTCATAAATATACACATGAGATGCCTTTTTTAAAGTGCTGCATAAATTTCTTTCAGTCACAGATTTTGCGACGTGATGATGCAGGGTAACTATCCCCAAAACTGTCCAATCAAAGTTTCCTGTCAGTCTGTATCACTTCATGTTTACTCCTCTAGGTTTGTTTGTGAAAACTCAGTGTAAACAGAAACTGGAGCAAAACTAAAATGCAACAATGTATAATTTTTTCTTTGGACCTAATGAACTGAACTACAGGTGTGAAAGCACCTTTTTTAATTGTATAGCCAACAATAAAAAAAAAAAAAAAATGTAAGATAAGGAAAATAACCCAAAGCCTTGAAAGGGAACAAAAGGGAACAGGATGTGGTTTACACAGAGCGGACAGAAGATCCCAACACTAAAGACGAGCCAGATTAGAGAAACGGTTACTGTACGTATACTTGAGTTATTGGAGTGACTACACGAGAGTACATGCAAATGTTTGAGAACTTTGGCATTTCAATAACCAAAAGAAAAGGCTTCCAGTAAGAAAAACGATGTGGTGACAAAGCGGAGCAGGTCTGGACTGTTAATGTGAGCTGAGGATCACAGGTTAGCCTGAGCCGTAATGATTCTGCCCCGCTCTATTGTCGGGTCATTATCACACAGAATTACACTGCCCCTCTTGTTTGTTACTCTCCTCCTCCTGGCTCATTGGATCCGGGCCACGTCCTGCATACCAGGCCTCCGATCCTCCTGCTTTTGTTTTATTCATGTCCCGTCTCTATCGAGGTCACGTTTAATGGAGCCGCAGGCATAAAAAACACAACTATGGCTGGGATTTTATTGCTGTTCTTCTGGCCTGGCTAATAATCTGTCTCCCAGATTCAGATTCCGAAGCTGATGTGTCGGACCTCCCAGCTCCTCTTTCTGCTGGAGTGGCTTCAGACGCTGACAGGAAACTTGTCGCTGTAAAGTCACTCATAAAGACGGGTATAAATCAACGAGCCAGATATGATTTTACAGCTTTTGTCTATTTAGTGAATATTTTCCCGCCATCGATTAGTGTCAGTCAATGCACTTTTTATTTTATTTATGGCTCTCCTAAAAATGACAAGAAGCAGAAAGAACAGAGATAAAACATAACAGATTGTGTGATTAAAGAAACCTGAAGGGGGCTTTTAAAGTGCCTCAGCTGAGAGGAAATTAACTAAAGAACAACTGAAGAAAGTTTATTAACTTTAGTGCTAACTCCTCTCAGTCATCCCGGTCACATGACCAGCCTCCTGTCAATCAAAGGTTTTGTCAAACATGGAAACAGAGGCCCAGTTCCAATCTGGCCCCTTCACCCTCTCGCTACCCACTACCGCTCCGTTGGCGTGGAGGTTCCGCCATATTGACTTAACCAGCTGCCCTTACTGACCACGTGCAGCGCTGTTAGTGTCCTTCATGGAACACGCTGTGTTAAGAGTTACGTGCAAACATTTGTTAGCAAACTAAGATAGACATTTAATATCGTCATACAGATGTTAACTACTTTAAATGTTGCATTGTATTTAAATGTTTTACTTTTGGTTCAAATATACCTGTGTGTAGTCCAGAAAACAGTAGACGTGTTCATTTCATTTGTACAGTTTTGTATATTTACAGGGACTGTTGCGGAAATCAAGCAGCTCATAAACGTATAAACAATACATTATATTATTATTTATTATTATTTCTCTTCCGAGAGATGATACGCTACTGTTTCTTCCGGAGAGAGGGAAGTTGGTCCCGAAGTTTGCCACTGTGTTTACACCCTACACCTTAAAGAAGGGAGCCTCGTTCAGCTCCGTCACGGAGTGGGAGGGTGGAGGGCCCAGATTGGAATTGGACCAAACAGTTCCTGCACAGGCCTTTCTCCCAGCATGCATCACTGCTTATCACTGAAAGCTGAGAAAAATATTGACCTTGTTCTGAGGTTTATTTTATCTTTTAAGTGGCCAACAGCCAAAACTTTGTTTAACTAAAAACCAGTCTGGAGGTGGTTTAAATCAGAAATGATCGAAGAATGAGTCGGCAAGATTATGAATCTGACAGTCAGCTCTGATGTGAGCTTTCAGTACTTGACAGATTTTGATACTCTGTTCTGTGGACACACATTCAGTCTGCATTGTTGTATTTATTTCAGCCTTAAATGTCAAGTTTTGAAATGTTTGCCTTTTCATGAGATGTATTACAGAGAAGGTGCAGGCAGGAAACGTGTGCAGAGAGGCCAACAGAAAACATTACATTTTGTTTTGTCACCTGTGCTTTTCCTGCTATGACCAGTCAAAATGTCTGCTGTGAGAAAGGCCTATTGTTGTGATTCAATGGTATACGTTTAAACCACTTCACCACCAGGACTCCGCACGTCTGCTGCAGGTTTTTGAAAGGATATTTGGAGTTTTAATTTATCGTTCACTTCTGTCAGGGTTAGGGGTTAGAAGGGGTTAGGTGGAGCTGCGGTGGATGGAGCAAAATCACTCATCGGCCAGAATACATCTAAAAGAGTATTGCAGTGAGTAAGTATTCGGGAGACTCTAAATCTGTGCAGAAAATATATTTAGTATCTCTAGTATGGGTCAAACTTCAAATACAGTTCCCATTATGTAACCTGGTAGTGTCTTGGTCTTGTCTACACGTATACAGATATTTTTGAAAATGGATATTTTTACTGTGTCAAAATACCATGTAGAGGACCTTTTTCAAAAAAATATCCGTATAGGTGTCGAAGCCTGTCGAACTCCAGTTTGTGACGCAGACTTCTTGTTATAAATTTGTAGTTTCTTCTCCTCCGGAGCCACAGAAGAAATGATCCATCAGTTTTCAGAGGCTGAGGAGGACTGACCATCAACAGTAAACCAATTTCGACGTATAAAGTGGGTGCACTGCCACTTTTTAACGCCTAGCCTGTCCCAGATAATCTCAGACGATTCCCAAAAAAAATTGTGTCACATCTACGGCTTTATTAGTGTCTCCTCTTTGGTTCCCAAGAAGCAAAACTTCATGAGATTGATTGGTTCTTTCAGCACGACTTATATACTTGGGCCTTGCAGGGGTCAAACTAATACAGCAGGATCACTTCATACGTAACAGGTTTATGTTGCTATATCTCCGCACAGAGCTGCCCTAGTGGGTCAGACTGATGAGGTGAAATGTATCCCACCTGAGTATCCATTTTAATGCGGAAATAAAGAATAAATAAATAATACGAGACACGAATGCAGTTTGCATTTGTGTAGTCAGTGCAGAAGCAGAGAAATCCAACACCTTTACCTCAATTAAGTACCAGCAGTAACAGATCGTTTCCTGTGAAAAGAGGGAAATTCTGTTGGAGAGGAAACCATCCAACACATTCAGTGTGATTGGACTTTATCAGGCAAACGGCCTCTTCCAGCATCCTGGGATCAGCTGAAGAGGAGGTTTATTTCATTAAACGGAGGAAGACCTCCTCTATCAGACCTGAGCTGTAATAAGAGACCAGAGCCACCTCATAAAGACTGTGTGTGTATGTGTGCGAGTGTGAGCAGGTATGTGCTGCAGCCTCTCATTGATCAGCAGCTGCTATCGGAGAGGAGGAAATGCTCTCAGCTGGTAATTACCTGCTGAGGTTCAGTTTAACGGCCTTTCACCTCAGGACAGATTGCCGGCCGGCAGCTCAGTGAGTCCGCTGCTGAGCGACCAAGAGGAAGCGCTTAAAAATCAAATGATTAGGAGTGTAACTTCTTATTCATTCATGAATCTGTTTGAAATGATCCTGGTTGAACTGCATTGCCCTGCTAAGAGAAATCATTGCATCAAATCCTTCTGCCCTCTGCTGTGACTGAAATAAAATGCTTTTGGATGTAATACATTTTTACTCCTGAAAAGCAGCTTATTAACTTTCATCAGGTTGATTTTTGACTTGAATGTAATACAGCAAAAATCTCCTCTTTTCAGTACATGTAGCCATGCAAGCAACATGAAGCAACAAAAAACACCCAAGCAATAGTGATTATAACCATTGTTCGACACATACAGAGCTGCAATACTGTAAGCAATAAAACATAATGTAGCATTCATGTCCTTTAAATAAATTCTATTATCCCTCTTTAAGATGTATATAGTTGGAACAAGCAGGAGAACCTTCAATAGAGAGATCATGACAAATGCAAATAAACTCCCAATCAACAGACACATTACATTTTTTTATTACACTAAAAAGTGTCAATATAAATATAAGTGTCGATCTCAGTCAGAATCTTCAAACTGCTTTGATTAGGGGCATTATGGGAAATATAAACTGACTTATCTTTTAATATGTAGTTGTTATACCTTTTCTCTACAGTACTGTAAGACAACCATTCGTCAAACAGCTGTTAATGAATGTCTGTGTCCTCCATCTTTATGCTGAAGGATCAGTGGGGTCACGTGGAGGAAATCGAGCTTGTGAACGATGGATCTGGTTTGGGCTTCGGCATCGTGGGAAGGGGGACGACCGGAGTGGTGGTCAGGACAATCATCCCCAACAGCGTGGCTGACAAGGTGAGTTCAGCAGAAAAGTATTATCCCATAATATTCCCGAATAATACATCCAAACCTCAGTGTCGGGGGCATTGTTAAACTACAATAGGGGATTTTTTTTATTGACTTTGGGTGATTTTTGACTGTGAGAGTACAGAACCAACCAGCTGCTTTAGTGGATCAGCTGACAGCAGAAACCTGTGCTGTTGAAGCAGAAATTAAAGCTCAGTGGACGTTTTTTGCATAAATAACAGTTTAAAGACGAGCAGTGCATCAGAACAGACAGCAGGCAGCAGCAGGGCTGAAGGAGGAATTACCGCCTTGTAAGTGGATTAATTAGATCAATTAGATTAATTGGACAAGATTAATTTCTCTGCAAAGAGATGAAAAAAGCTCAGACACCAAGACATGTTGAATCACCCGGCTCTTCCACACACTTCGTGTCAGTTTGTTCAAATAAAAACTGATGAACAGATTTGCACTTTCGTTTAATCATCTTCTTCCCCCCCTTTCCTTCTCCCCACTTATCTGCCATACTCTTTACCTATCTTTATTTTCTTTGCCTCGTCTCACCCCTCCGCCTTTCTTTTTCCTCCCTTCTCTCCCCCTTGTGTCTTTGTCTCTTCACTGAATCCCTAAACTTCCTGTTTTCCTTTTTATCTTTGCTCTTTTTCACTGCGCCACAGCAGGAGTAAAGTACTGACTGATAAATGTTGGCTTGTAGCTCACTTCACAGTTCAGTTTGCCGTAAAATATGAAAAATTACAAAACTAGAGAAGGAACCTAATTGATCTAAATTATTGTAAATTCTCATATAAATTCGAATCATGACAGAAAAAGAATAGCACTGTGTGGACATCTGAAAACAAATAAAGGTTGGACAAAACCCAATCCAATGTTTCCTCTCTGATTGGCTCTCACGCACCCCTCTCCTCCATCAGGACGGGCGCCTCCGCACAGGTGACCACATCCTTCGCATCGGGGCGACGCCCACCAGCGGCCTCACCAGCGACCAGGTCGTCAAGGTGCTGCAGGGATGTGGGAGTCATGTGATGTTGCTAATCTCCAGGGATCCCCGGGGTCAGAGGTCAACAGCCCCGCCTCCACCACCACCTCCTAACTCGGCCCCCGTCTCCTCCTTACCCCCACGCCCCCCGGGCCTACCCCCCCAACGCCGGCTCAGCAAGGTGGTGAGCAGTCAGAAGAACCATCACATGGAAATCATTTCAGACTACTAAGTTTCAAGTTTTTGAATCATTTATGAGAAAAAACTTTCTTCTAGTGAACAAAAAAGATGACAGACTTAGTTTTTTCTTTGCTTTCTGGTTTTATTTGCTGGCTTTGGAGACGGTGCAGTCCGAGCTGAAATATATGGACTCTGTGTTTGTGTTTCAGCCAAACCTGGAGGGATATGAAATCCACGAGGTTCCTCTAACCAAGAATGACGGGCAGAGCCTCGGCATCTCCATTGTTGGCTACAACACCCTGACCAGCCAAGGTAGGACAGGAAAGAACAGTTAAAGCACGCTCGGACACAGAAGACACTTTTAAAAGGCATAGAACACTCATTCAAACAAAACTACCACTCCTGTTGTTGCCAACTCCCATGTTTAACTTAAGTAGCTCTAGGCATTTTATTCTATCTCAAACATGTCACTGTTTGTGGTGTACCTACAACTTCACTGTAAAAGCCTCAAGCTGCCTAGTGTCAAGAGGTTGTTGCTTCAGGACTTTTACTGTGAGCAACTGCAGGGCTTTTATTGTGAAGCAGCTGCATGGTCCTTACTGTGAGGCAACAACAGAACTTTTACCTTGAAGCAGCTGGAGGACTTTTACTGTGACG
>CALSCE010010686.1:23867957-23880027 GCA_943593645.1 Bovichtus variegatus | reverse complement strand
GACGCAGCTGGAGGACTTTTACTGTGACGCAGCTGTAGGACTTTTACAGTAAACAGCTTTAGTACATTTATCGTAATCACATTTGTTTTGGGAAGTAGTAGATCAAAAATAATGCTTTCATTTAACATATTCTGTTAATTTTTAGTCTCAACTTGCAGCACACAGAATCAGGAGTGAAGTTGTTTCATCACAATATGCAAAAGATTCATGTCTGTGTTGCATATTTTCTCTGTATTGTGCAGCTCTGTTTTTAATGGCCCAATAAAACCTAAACACTCTCTCACTTTCCCCCTCCCTCCCTATGTGTCTCTCGCACGGTTCAGATGCAGTAGGTGTGTTTGTGAAACATGTAGTTCCAGGCAGCGCTGCAGATCACAGCGGAAACATCAGAGTCCACGACCGACTGCTCGCTGTGAGAGCCGGATTTAATCCTTAATATTTACCTACATGTGTCATTTATTGTTAGAAAGTCAAACTCCTCTTCTTTTATACCTGATGAGAAGTTCACTGTACATTTCTTAAAACATGCCACAACTTCAGAGAAATCAAAGAGTTTTTTCACTCCTTTCCCTGTCTCTGTCTCTACCGGTCTTTCTCTCCGTCCTCCACAGTTGGACGGCGTCAGTCTCCATGGAATGACCAATCACGAAGTTCTGGAGGTGATGAAGAAGACGGGTCAGACTGTCGTTCTCAGTGTGGTCAGGAAGAAACCCAGAACCCTAGAGAGATCCCTGGATAAAGGTAGACAGACAGACAGACAGACAATTCCAGTTTTACGGGGGCAAAAATGAGTTGTGGGCCCCTATAGACATTTTTTTTTGGCAGTCATTTTGATATGTCAACGCAAGAGGAAGCACTGGTGTTACTTATAACATTAGCAAAGGTTGTATTCCATTTAGGTGAGCTAGTTTTGTACATGCTGGCAGCACTTGAGTGGCCTCCTGGGCAGAGCCATGGTTAATGTTCGTAGTTCCACCTGTGCTTTTTCATCTGCTACGACAAGTTGAAATGTCTGGCATGAAAAAGGTCTTTTGACTCCCCTCATTGTCTTTGTCCTGCCTATATGTCACACTGCTATCATGGTGATAAATGGCTAAAATACAGCACAGTTTGAAACACCAGCACATTTTTTAAGTGTCATGTACTATATGCACACTGTAGTCCCATAATGCAAGACGTACCAAAGAAAATCAGTCAATTAAGTAATTGAATGCTGAGTTCATCTTTATTATGACAGTAATAAATTATGGGAAAAAGTGATTCAAAGTGCTTAAGCAATTAAAAGTATATGAACTGTTTCATGCTGTAAGAATATGAAAGTTAGTATGGCATAAAATGGAAAAAGATTAAAAAAGAAACAAAGCAAAAAAAAAAAAAAAAATGACTAAATAGGATAATATTATAAAAAGCATTAATTAGGCGTTTTTAAACTGCTATTTTCAGTTGTGTACAGTACAAATGAATCTCCTACAGACATAAAACATGATAAAGATTCTTTATTGGGGTTTATTTTCCACCTGGTTCATGATTATATTGTATTAAAACAATAATCTGCTCCTGTGAGAGAAGTTAACTCTGTGTTAAATTTATAAGAGCTTTTCTTCCCATTACCTGTCTGGAGCCTCTCTGCCTCTGTCCTGTCCCCTAGATTAAGATGACAAATCTGTTTACAACTATGTGTAATTTTCCCAAACTCTCCGCAGAAAGCCTGCGATTTCTCCTCTTTCAACAGCATCCACAGAGATTAATACACCCAGGTCAGGGTCATTTTTTTGTTTTGCGATCGGCTGGCGGCCTGCACTGGTCAGCCTCCAGGCCAGAGAGGAACAAGTGATTTTTAAAAACAGAAGAGTAGTGCAGGGGTCTTATCTCCTCCAGACAGCTTTTTATTTCATTACTGAGAAAACACAGAAACTGGGAACCAGCTGAGTTTTCAACTTCTTATACTGTGGTCACTCCCCTGGCTCTATCTACAGAGAGTTATGATGAGTTACGATGAACCTGACAGGAAAATAAACTTCAATTTTATAGATCCCCAACAGTAATGATCAGTCAGGAGGTCAAATGTCAGAGTACCCTGTTCCCTTTAGTGCCTTTACATGCACTGAAGTGGGCTACAGCCGGGATTTAAGATGATATAAAATAAGATAGAACTTTATTTATCCTGTGTGAAATTGTTGCAAAAATATAAACAACTAGAACGGTACTTGGAGAGCGCAGACCTCATCAAAGGCCAATGGTGCATTTACATGCTCCTCTGATCCCATTTCCCTAGTTGGGAAGTCCTTCTTCTGACTTTGGTGTGTTCATGACCTTTTTTATAAAGTGGAAAAAACATGGACGCTCCATAGAAAATGTGTTGTAGGCCTATTTTGTACCTCGCAACGTTTAAACAACACGTTGATATTGTTTTCGAGTTGTTGTTTCGACCTGAGGGGGGCATACACGTGAATTTTCCTAGACAAACACATTTTTCAGATTGTTCCGACACCACTTGAATGCGGCACAAATGCAAATCTCACAATGTAAACGAACGTGAAACAGAATTTGTGTATCTGCCCTGTGATTCAGACTTGCCCCAAAATGTAATGGGTTCCTCCTTTGCCCATGCTACACCCTTCCACCAAGTTTCATGAGAATCTGGACCGTAGTTTTTCCATAATCCTGCTGACCAACAGACAAACAAACGGAGTTGAAACGGGACCTCCTTGGCAGAGTTGGTAAAGATTATCAATAAGGTGCCCCAGTTAAATCGTATAAATAGGGAAGATGGAGTATATTCGCGCCACGAATGGTAGAAATAGAAGAAATGCTTATATACCTATGTCTCCGCTCTGTTTATGTGTGTCAGTTGAGAGAGAGTCGTCTCGTTTGTCGTTGAGGAGATCGTTGGAGGTCAACGCTCGCTCGTCTGGGTTTGGCTTTGTGGCGCCAAATCTCGAACCAACGTACCCGTACACAACACAGCTAACGAGGGGTGAGCGCACACACACACACACACGCACACACACACATGCACACACAATCTTGACACAAGTGTTTAAAGAATCTGATCCTCTACTGTTTTGTACAAAATATTGAAAATTGGTATAATTAGAGTATGAGACGGCTCCATTTTCTCCGCAGCTGTTTTGTATGCGTGCACCATGATAATATGAAACAAAATACTGATGATTGATTAAAAATGTACCGCTAAAGCAAAGCATTAGAAATCTAAAGGGCTTATCCTCTGAGGAGCAGCAGGTTTCATGGCAATATGGCCAGTCGTTGTAGAGACACTTGGCTCGGGAACAAAAGGATGGAAAGACGAAGCAAAAAACGTCAAAGTATTCAGTTTATGATGATACGGAATGGAAATTGTTGTGTCAGTCATTTAATTCCATTGATTAACTTATTATTTCAGCTCTAATCCCAGCTGAGATTCAGACTTTGATGTACTGTATTGTCCCTGTGGAGAAACGTTATTGCTTTGTACATCTGAGTTCATTACAAATACATAAAATAACTCGCACAGATAAATATGGAAACAAACAGCCTTAACAATCTCATCTACTCCACTCATCCCAAACATGCTGGGCACTGAAGACATAATATCGTTCAACCCCTGTAGCCAAAAGACATGTTATATTTTGGTGTTAAGTACATTAACTGCCACACTTATACATGGGTGTTTATAGCCAACGCTTCTGCCAGGATTAAACGGTTACAGGCTTTTTTTTTTTTCTTTTACAGGCTTATTTACTCATTACTATTTAAACCACATATGGTTCTAATTATTTACTTAGAAAACTGAAAAATATCAAACATGTCCTAAAAAGGCTGTACCTTAGAAATGTATCTTCAGTCATGCAAAACAGGAAGTGGATTCAAGGAATGAACTGTGATCAATATCGGTGTTTGAAAAGCCTCTTAAGTGTGGCGTCTGCAGACATGTCAACGCAGGCCTCTAACAGCACTCCTCTCTGAATTATTTCCTCTCTTTTTATTCCTCATTAGCTTTGCTAAGTGGCCAAAATGCCACGCTAACACTTAGCACGCCGCCTGCCTGCTCCCGGGCCAACAGATGTAAAGTGTCCGAGCTGTCTGACAGCCTCGCAGCGATGTATTACCCTGTTTATTCAGCCAAACGCTGCAGATTAATTGCGCTGTGAAGGCAAAGGTTAGCAATGCTAATTTAATCAGAGACTGTTGTTGTAACACCGCCAGACCTGCTGCAAAATACCTCCAACATGCGGGGATATTTGTGAGAACATGGAGGGTTTTTTTTCTTGAACCCAGCAGTAGTGGTTTCCTACATGAAATGGGCCTGAAGGGTCAGAGAGCCGACTGAGGTTTCCCTCAAGGAGTCGCTCTGTAATCAGCTCTGACTTCAAACTCCTGCCCTCACTCTGCTCTGGAAAACACATTTATTCTTCTGTGATTTAAGGAGGTATTGTTGCTGAGACATTTGTGTGTGTGTGTGTGTGTGTGTGTGTGTGTAAATGTGTTATACGCGCACACAGTCTCCTCAGTAGAAGTTGCTTACTTTACAGTTTACATTTGAGTCATTTCGCTTTTTGCTTCTAACCGGTGAATTCCAATGAGGTGACCGTCAGCCTGCAGCAGAGATGTAGTGAAAGGGTTGTACTGCAGCACAGCTACAGTACGGCTTTTCTTCTGGCTCTGCTGGAGTACTAGCAGCTTTGTAACAGTACTACTTACATTACTGTTGGTACTACTATTCCTGTTGCCTCAGATGATTATTTTCCCATATAAATATAAGTGGTTGGATTGTATTGCGACAGCTAAACGTACTCTAGGTTTTTTGTCGTTTGCTGATTGCTGTATTCATGTGCATTCTGTGTCATGTGGCCCACTGCACATGCACATTAAACCTGCTTTTCTAGGGTTTGGTAAAGTTTTACAAATGTAAAACCTTTAGCAACAGTCATCAGCTTTACAGATGTCTCTTTTATAATGAAGGTCCATGGGGGAAAGGATTTTTGTGGCACTGAGGCCATTGTTTCGTTGCAGCAAGGCTGTATGAGATCTAGGTGCTTATTCACAGCAGGTAAAGGCTAAACCACTGCATCACTTTTTTTCGTTGTGGAGCATCCAGATGAATTTCACTTAAAATTGCATAAAGTTACATTTTAACCTATTTATTTACATCTGATGTATGTTATTAACTCTCTCCTTGCAATCAAGAGAAACCTAGATATAAGAAACCTGATTCCCCAGAAAGTGACACCATATAAATATAATCATTTGGAATTGAAAATCAATAATAAAAAAAATTTAAATAAAAAAAGTATAAATGCAAATACATCATCTTTAAATGTCATAGTGTATGTTGTCTTCTGGCAAAGTAATACTACGCATGCCACTACTCTTAGAACTGTACTTTTGCTGCAGTACTACTTCATTTGCATCATTTTCAGTACACGTTGTGTGTGTGTACCTAAGGTTGGAGTTGATGAGCTGTAGGAAGCTGCTGTGTTTTAATGGCTGCGTTGTAATTTTACATCTGTTCCACTGCTTACACAGGCTGTTCACTGCTCTCTCTCTCTCTCTCTCTCTCTCTCTCTCTCTCTCTCTCTCTCTCTCTGTGTGTGTGTGTGTGTGTGTGTGTGTGTGTGTGTGTGTGTGTGTGTGTGTGTGTGTGTGTGTGTGTGTGTGTGTGTGTGTGTGTGTGTGTGTGTGTGTGTGGCTACAGATGCAGAACTGTGGGCTAAATGGGAGCAGGCTCTGGGACCAAAGTACCAAGTTCTGGTGAGATCTCACAATTTTACAAATTCCCACTGACTTTCCATCTTGGACGTCTAATACTGAATATTTTGTGTGTGTGTTTTGTCAGGTGGTTAAGTTGGATCCCGTCATTGAAGACGATGCAGAGCTACAAAAGTCCTCTAAGGTTAGAGACAATCTGACATCTGAACTGAAACTTTATTGCACTGAACTGTGTTGTAGACATAGAATCAATCTCTGAACCCCTCGGCTGTTGGTCTGACGACAATAAGCCAATAGTTCTGGGCTTCCTGTGTAGCCAGTGAAAATACGGCCAAGAGTGCACTTCCTTGTGCCGCTCATTCTTTAGGGTTTGATTAGCAACTTGAGACGCGAGAATGGATTGCAGTTGTGAGACGACGTATGCAACCAGATTGTTTCACAAGTAGTGTGTACTGTTTCACTTAGTTAACTTAGTTATTTTTAAGATAGTAAAAGCTGAATTGTCCTCATACGATTGCCGATGGGTTCCGAGATTGCATTTCGGCCAATGCCTTTCGCCTCTTTTGCTCTCTATGTGGACTGCATGCAACCAAAGCCTGCTTAACTTTGATGATTCAATACTACTCGGACTACAAACAGAAACCAGAACACTTCTGATACCAAAATGTTGGACCGTTGCGTACAGATTTGGCATTCATATGCAGATATCTGTTTATAGAGATTACCATTGATTAGCATAACAATATATTAATATGGTCAGTTTGGAGGCTGCAGTTTGTGGTGCTGTTGAATTCCATTGCATTTTACAAAGAGGTATTTCTTATTTATATCATTTATATTTTTAACAATGAGGCTATGCGAAATATTGTTATTTATCTCGCGGTTAAACACAGTACAATTCAACACCATCACAAACGTCAACCTCAAATAATCATACAGTTGAATAACAACAAAAACTGAACATTAACCTTCATGAAGAAGGATTTATTACGGGACTGTAGACTGCATTAGTTTGACAACTGAATTCTATAATCTGTATTATTTATGTTGTTCATTCTGGATCTTTTCCTCCTGGTGTCATGTATCGTTGCGTACAGCTGCTGCCCGTCCACACTCTGCGTTTTGGCGTGGAGCTTGACTCGTTCGATGGTCACCACTACATCTCCTCTGTGGTCCCTGCAGGCCCTGTGGACAAACATGGAGTCTTGAGACCAGAGGACGAGCTTCTGGAGGTAAACACAAGTACACTTTAACACAGACACACAAACACTGTGGGATTAAATACACATCGTGGAAATGTCATTGTTTGACGCCTTGAAACTTTAGCTCTGCTCAAATGTTAAGCTTGTCAAAAGTTGATTTTAAGTTCATTAAAAGGCCTTCCAACCGCTTCATGATGATTGTATGATTATTGCATCTCTATTAAAACTGCCTCTCTATTAATGTATGGATGACCTTAAGGCATAAAATCGTATCGGCAAAAAATGTAATCTCAGAGCCAGATGGCCATGTTGAGTCATGACAGTTCAGCAGTAAACTACAGTGGATCCACATTTACCATGTACACTATATATATATATATATGTGTATATATATATATATATATATATACATTTATCAATTAATTGTTTGTATTCCACAACTTCCTCCAGCTGAATCAGGGAAAGGTTAAAGTTTTGCAGTAAAGAGGAGAGCTGGGAGGACTTTGTGTTGCTCTATATCATAAGAAATGAGGGGGCATATTTTAAATTTTATGTGTGTGTAGGTGAATGATGTTCAGCTGTACGGTAAGTCTCGTCGGGAAGTGGTGTCGTTCCTGAAAGAAGTGCCTCCTCCGTTCACTCTGGTCTGCTGCCGACACCCGACCTCTGACCAGGAACCAGAATCTGAATCTGAATCTGAGCGAGGATCTGAACCAGTACGAGGACCTGGATCTAGATCTGGATCTGGATCTAGATCTGGACCTGGACTTGGACCAGTAAGGCAGGCACAACCCAGTGTGGAGGAGGTGAGAGCATCAAGGAACACATACTCAATATCAGTCAAGTATTACTGAGAATGTTTCCAATATTGATCCTTATATGACAAATGTGCCAAATCTCAGACAAAATAATAACATTTATGTTTACTGCAATGATTTTTGTTCTACTATTGCACATTTATTTACATGTGTAAAACTTCAATAACTGATTATGTTGGTTATTAATCACAATTCATTTTGACATCAGATTTCTGTTGAATGAAAACATATTATGGTCATATTGTCACAACTCAGTTTATAATATATAATATGTGTGAACTATAAATTTGACCCTCTGCATCGGGTCGTGTTTGTTCAGATCGAGCTGAAGCTGTCGTCGATGCTCTGCACTCAGGCAGAACTCAGAGAGAGAGCCATTGAACAGCAGCTAGCAGTTAGACAGGTAACCTGTCTCACTCTCTGTCATGGGTGTTTTACTGCACACGCATGACGCCATGTACACTTAACCAAATTAAATATTGAACACTCATGAAAGTGCAAGTGCTAAAGAACTTTTATACATTACATCTGTGAAAATCTTTATTCAAAGTTTACATTTGTGGCGTGAAGTTTTGCGGTCTGAGCTGAAGACATAACAGCGTCACAGTTACTGTATATAAAGGATTTTATATTCATTTGAAAATTAGATTTTCACTTTGAGGTGAAAAGTTACTGTTAGAGATTGATGAAAATGGACAATTCTGAGACATTTTTTTAAATTTTTTTTACAAAATATATAATTTGATAAATTTTTGTCATCCTAACTGGAAAAAAATTAGAAAAAAATGTCTGACCGCAATATTGCAAGTTTTTTTAACTTAATACTTAATTTCTTTATTAGAATCTCATCATCATACTAATAATAAATAAATACTACTACTAATACTACTACTAATAATAATAATTATAATAATTATTATTATTATAATTATAATAATAATAGCTTTGTCTTACCTAAAGATAACTGAATTTAGTATATTTTACAGTAGTTTTAAGAGTCTGTTGTCACTGTTGTGTGTCAGGAGCAGGTATCTCCTGTAGAGGTGGAGCTGATAGAGACACAATACAGCCTGGAAGAAGAGGAGGAGGAGGAGGAGGATGAAGATGAAGGGGAGCTGGCTCAGTGGTCTCCAGACGTGCAGGTGTTGGAGTTGCAGAAGGAGAGAGACAAAGGCCTCGGCTTCAGCCTCCTTGATTACCAGGTAAAAACAGCATCTACGTCGTCCTCCAGCTGCTGCTACACCCACAACATCCTGTCTGTGTGTCTCTTTCCCTTCTTTACATGCATTATGATTCAGACATAACAATATACAGCAGACTGCATCATACAATAAAAATCACGTCACTAATGATTTTGATAAGCGTCAACTGGATAATGTGTAAATGGAACCGGAGCGTCAAGTGATAACCGATTAAATGGCCAACGGGAAATTTATCGGCAACTATTTTGATTATCGATGAATTGTTGAAGCACATTTTTAAAACAAATGTGCCAAACATCTGCGGATTCCAGCTTCTCAAATGTGATGATGTGATTCTTTTCTTAGTGATAGGCGTCAGGAAAACTAAATCTTCGCCATCGGATTTGAATTTCAGAGGCCATTCTTCATTATTTTCTGACCCAAATGATTGATTAATTGAAATAATGGTCAGTTGCAGCCCTAGAGGAAGCGTGGATCTGGACGAGGTCTCAGATCTTTAGTCCTCACTGAGGACCATGAAGGACTGATTCACTCTTCTGTTTGGTCCAAGTTTTGCAGTGAAATTGAGCTAAAAACAAAGTTCTGTTGATACCAAGCCTGAAATGTTTGTGTTGAAGACATTTAACATTTTGGAAGTACAAAGGGTGCACTCCACTTCCCCAAGACAGAAAGCTGCATGTGAGGAAATGGCCATTAATGCTGTCAGCTCAGTAATTGAAGCAAAGCAATCTGGTAAATGATTTATTGCAGGAGGCTGTGGAAAAAATCTAATTCTACCCTGACATGTTATTCCCAAAATCTGAACTCTTGCTCTCTCAAAGATAAAATACTTTTGCCAAAAGTTTGCTGTGTCTTGAAGCAACCCCTGAAAAGTGCTTCATCCAGATTCAGTTCAGACGCTGTGTGAAGCCATGTGCAGGATGGATAGAAGTTCAGCCGTGGTGAGGTTCATGTAAGAATGGTCGGGAAGTTGGTGTCTGAAACTTTGGTAACTCACAACATCTCAAAATAGTTGGTCATGTTGTTACAGGAGCTTGAAAATATGAGGAGGTGTGTGTGGCAGGAATAGTTTGTTTTTGTGAGGATGGAAAGACATGTTAAGCGTTTCTGAGATTATATGAAATCATGTTTAGTGATGGATGAGGAAAGATGCGGAAAATGAGCTGGAGAGATGCAAGAAACTGTCCTTTTAGGCATGAATGATCTACAGCATGCGTGGTAGTGATTTTCATTGTTAAGTTGATCTATCATCAGTTTCTTCCATCAACGTTTGTCTTCGTCTGGATCCTTTGGGGTCCTTGAGATGTTTTAATTGTTTATCTGTAATTATTAGTGTGTGATGGCCTAAACAATCGTCACAGTCATTAAATATATTGTATTTGCTGTGGTAAATGGCACTACATGTTGAGATATTCCACTAAGAGAAAACTTTGGCCCGCCGTGCACCAGAGGAAAAGTCCTTGGGGTTTGTTCTATTGGGACTATAAATGTCTGTACAAAACTTCACGACAAGCCATCGAATAGTTGTTGAAACACTCAGTCTGAACCAGAGTGTAGGGAGTGTCTCGGACATGTATAACAAGCTGTACAACGGGAACATACAGAGCCCCTCTCACACAGAGGTAATTACCTCCCTGTGGTTGTTTTCACGGTAGAGGTGTATGAACACACGGTGAAGCTGGCGTGACTCGGGTCTCGCGTCTCCACAGTACAGTGAGTTTTCTGAGTGCAACAGTGGACAGCGGGACAGCGGGTGACTCATCTGCTCAACCAGCTCAGTTTTCAGGTCTGTCGTATCTGCTGCTTGTAGCAGATGCATAATGCATCATTCGATTTCAGTTAACTTTATTTGTTTTCGTCAAAGTAATCCTCGTGGGATGATGTTACTTAAAAGAGTAGATTGTGGAGTTTTAATGGTACAGGTTTCTTAAATTTTCTTCCGAAGGTTTTATGGTAGATTGTCCTTTTTCTGAATCCAGGGTCTGAGGGCATTTGTATTTTTGCAAATTTGCGATTTTGGGCTACATAAATGGAAATGGACTTGACTAGGGTGTTCAGGTGCTAAAAATAAGTTTTGACATCTAAGACTTTTGAATCCGAAAAACGCAAACCATCGATGTCTCTTTTCATTGGTAAAAAGAAAAACGTTCTTCTCCTGTTTTGGTGACGGTGAGACACTAGTTGCCTGTTTGCGTTCTGTGATAAGTCTGATGGCCGAGCGTCTTCTTCCAAATGCCTGCGTTATTAAATCATTTACTACCCGCTGTCTTACAACGTTCATATGCGCGGTCTTCTAAAGTCTGCTGATATGATATAACGCCAACATAAATGGACAAAGACGAACAACAGTGGTACAGTACAAACTAACATCCAGAAGGACTTTCATTGATTGAACTGGAGCTACAGCTCAAAGTGAATTTGGTCCTGATTAACAAAGATGTTTGTCGCCCTTTTCTTTTTTTTTTTCTTTTTTTTTGTTACAACAACCCAAAGTTCACACAGGAGTCCTAAAATAAGTTTTAAACAACAAGTTTGGTGTGGGTGTGGGTGCTTTCCAATGCGGCTTATGTGGCTCCTCAATTTCCTCACTCGAGATGTTTTTACCAAACAGGACGTTGTCGCTCACTTCAGCTTCTTTTTGAGGAGACGGCCACCTATGGCTCGTTGTTATGAGCTCCTCTGGTGGTCTCCTCGTCTTTTTCAAGAGACATTTAAGTGGATCATAAAACCTCAATGATGGCGGACCTGGATCAGTTACCGAGTCACAGGCCGAAGGATGGGAGGAATCAGAATTATCAGAATGGAAAGCACCCTGTGACAGTGGCTCATCAGCTGTCCTGATTCTGTTCCTTAACTTTCCTCCCGTCCTGTCACCGCCTCCAGTTTCAGTTTGCAGATGAGTATTAAGACTTACTCTTAGTGTTTCGGTTCTGTAGTTGACCTCTGACCTCTGCAGAGAGATCATCACAAGTATCACAGAGGTCCGGATCAGTGTTTAGGCAGCGGCTCAACTTCTAAATAATCAACTGAATACATTGTTTTATATTCATATTTCTCTCATGTTTAAAGTGCATATGATTTTAAAAAGAAAAAGTCAATTTCACCTGAGAATGAAACCGACATCTCTGTCTCTCTGTCT
>CALSCE010010686.1:23830378-23844415 GCA_943593645.1 Bovichtus variegatus | reverse complement strand
AGTGTATTTAAGAATATTTAAGTGTATTTAAGAGTATCTCAGTGTATCTTAAAGTGTTTTGCTATATCTCAGAGTTCCTCAGTGCATCTCAGTTTATCTTAAACTCTGTGTATCCCAGTGTCGTAGAATGTGTCAGTACATCTTAGTGTGTATAAATGCAGCCCTTCATCTCAATGAATGTCTGAGTATCTCAGTCTATGTCAAAGTATCTTGGTGTATCTAAAGGTTTTTCAGTTTGCCCTACTTTACCTCAGTGTATCTCAGGTTTCCTTTAAGTATCTAAGAGTGTCTCACTTTATCACTACAGTACTATTTCAGTGATTCTGAGTATCTTCGTGTATTCTCAGTTGTACATAAATTTGCCTCACAGTATATGTGTATCTCAGAGTAAATCAGAGTATCTCAGTATCTTATGCATCTCATTGTATCAACAAGTATCTTAGTTTATTTCAGAGTATCTACGTTTCTGTAAAAATATCTCAGTGAATTTCACTTTATCTCCCAGAATATTATGTCAGTGTGTCTTTAAAGTCTTTCTTTCTAAGTGTCGCAGTTTGTCTCAAAGTAGTTCAGATCTCAGAGTATTTCAGTTTATGTAAAAGTATCTTATATCATGTTATTGTACCTCAAAGTATCTGACGGTGCCTCAGTGTCCGAGTATCTTAGAGCGTCTTTAATGTACTTCAGTTTATCTAAAAGTGTCTCATTGTATGTACAAGCATGTCTGTTTACGAGTATCTCAGTGTCTCTCCAGGTATCTGTCTCAGTGTATCAGTAAATCTCACCATTTATCTTGTTTATCTTGCTGTATGTTTTGGTGTTGTACTTTAAGGTTGCAGACTAATGGTGTACACTGCATCAGTGTGTTAATGTGTGTGTTTTTGTCTTTGCAGGGCTTGTTTGAACCAGCAGTCCCTCCGTCCCGTCCTTGTTACAGCACAGAGTGGAGGAACGTCTTTATTTACTTTTATTCCTCTCGGCTCTCTTCGGTCTTTCTCGCTCTGGTTTTGGGGGTTTTCTTGCTGCCTCTGCCTCCCTCTGGTGCGTTTGGTCTTGGTTTGGTGCGTCTGAAGCGGGCGGACGGGGCTGTGAGGGTTGTGTTTTTTCTGGCTACTGGTTGGAGGGTTTAGCTTTTTGTGTAAGGAGCTGATTTGCTATTGGTTTTAATGGGGTTTGGTGATGATTGGCAGGGACCTGAAGCCATTTGGTGAAAGATCTTCCCCTGAATTTGATTTACTTTCAAATCTTAATCATTTTATTTTTATTATTTTTTTTTTTCACTTTCATTTTCTTTTCTTTGGTGGATTAGAATCATTTTGGATCTTTTACATAACAGCTATAAGCTGGAGTAGCACATATATACTGTAGCAAGTACAACACAACTACAACATTATAAATGTCCAATTTATACTGAATTTGAGCTGGGGATCTCTTGTGATTTAGGACTTTACTCTCCATGTCTGTGGCTCAAACGGCTAAAAGAAAACTCTGTAATTTGTTCATATTTACTTACCAAATCCTAATCATTAACATTTATAAAAACATAACTAAGCAGAGGAGCTGAATTTGATGCTGCAGAAGTTCTGTGGAATCATATACTCTGCAGCTTTCACAGTAATTAAAGTTAGAAGACGAAATAATTAACAAAACATAAAGAATTACGACCCCAGTTTATTGGGATATTGATTCACACAGGATTGAAATGTTATAACAGTCAGTCATTTTGTTGTGGAAATTTTAATGAAAAAATTACAAATGTGTAAGAATCATAAAATGTTGAAAAGTTAATTTCTCACAAATCAATTCATTAAAATCAATAAGGCCATTTGACTTAAAAGAATAAATATTGTGATTTCTTTGTTATTCAGCCAGAGCTGCACTTAAAGTCTATTTAAATTTGTTTTGTTTATTTCAGTTTGTAATATTTGATTTATTTTAATTGTGACAAAAGTGCCGATAAAATATTATAACTTGTTTTTACTGAATAAAACTTCCTGTTAAAACAAACATAAACTGAAGTCTCAGGCAGATTCATTATAAATGAACATGTAACGAGATAAATGAATTCTGGGACAGCTAAGGCTCAGTCCCGATCATTATTAGCTCAGACTCCCTGAGTCTCTGGTCTTTAGCCTCACTGGGTACATATACAGCTCATGAACTGTAAACAGTGGCAGTAAAACTTTAAGAGTGATTCTAAAACAGTTAGTCACACGGTGTAGGAGACTGCAATAAGGTAATGGCTCCCTCGTACTGTCTGTCCTCGTTAAAAGCCTAAAAATGACTGAGGTTTGGACAAACTGCTGCTTGTCTCCAGCTTTTTAATTGAGTGTGTTTAAAGTTTAACACAGATAATCTGAGTGGTGGTGGAACTTCAACGGGAATTTCCTCATGAGAGATGAGTAAACACTGAAGTTACAACCAAGTTGACTTTAATGATCAAATGTCAAAAGAGAGATTTCAAACTGTGGACAGAGTTCCCACAGCAACAAGTGCTGCCGAGTCTGACCAGGAACAGTAGAAAAAACATTACTTATCCACACACAAGGGATGTGGGGGTGCTCGGCACACTGTTCTGTGGAGATTCTTCCCATGGCACTTCCTCAACTGGAACCTTCTTCACAGTCAAAATAGGAGGCAATCTCACAGACATGAAGATGCAAGTATATTCACCGGGGAAATATACTGCAAGGTCACGTAAACTCTCTCACAGATGAAAAACAACTGTTTCACAGACGGAGAACAAATAACAAACACAGTAAAGTTATGATAGAAATCTACTGCTCGGCCTCACAGTGGATATTCACTTCAGGGTCAAAACATTCTAGCTTCCAAAAAAATTAAATGGGGTTAAATGAGATTTACATATGTTTGGTTAAATGAGTGGTTGAATTAGACTAAATATCAAAAAGTGCTATAACAAATCACTGCTGATAAAACTCCTGCCAAACACATCCTGTTTGGCACTGTGAGCGATGAAGCATCTGTGTCGAGGTTTGCGCCAAAAATTGCATTTTTATGGCTCGTTGTTGTGTTTTCTTCCAGCTGTCTGGTTTTGTGAGCTCTTAGTTGATGTCAGCGACACATATTTATGAAATGTATGTGACTGAAATAGAGTTTTCAATTTTTCTTTGTTTGTCTGGTCGGGCTCTGGAGGTTTATTTACTGCAATGTCATGGGAGTTTGACACAAAAACGGTAAAGTCCCTCGTTTGTGTCGGCATATGGCCATGGGGAGGGAATGGAAGCTCAGGAGCCACCTGTCATTTCTCTGTAGATGATACATTTCAGTGCTGCCGGTCTCAGGCCATCCTGCTGCCGTCTCTTCCCTTTCGGCTTGTTGGCTTTTTTTTTAAATATTCCTGGTGATAAACTATAATGGCGGCTGCAACAACAATAAATGATTTAATTAAATTCCAAATGCTGTTTAAAGCTGTTTTTCCGAAGCATCAGCAGCAGAGCAAATATCCAACATCACTCCGGCCTGGAGACATTACTGCCTCTGTTTCGTCAAATGTGGCTTTGACTGCACAGCATTCACAGCATGTGAACTAAATAACACGGAGTTAAAATATCGTAAAACATTGTACCGTATATATATTTCAGTTGCTGTTACAATGCTTTTATCAGAATATCTAACCTTCATTTTAAAGCTAGTCAGTCTACAATAACAAGAAGAAAGTTTGAGGTTTCTTTATTTAATCTGTAATGTGCCCTCTCAGACCTCCCTTGTTTGGTCCGGACTTTTGGACTTTTCAGTTGGATCCAAACCAAAATGGGTGTGAAACCACGGCCACCACGATCCGGACCAAACGGCTGACAAGAAGAGGTGGTCCTGGTCCAGATCACACTGACCCACGGCTTGGTTTGTTTCCAGTGTGGAAAATCTGTTTCGGATGGTTCAGAATTTCACACCAATTACAGGAATTTCTGGCCGGCTGTCGTCCGCACCGAAAAAAGAAAAGAAAACACTGCAGTAGCACATGGGGAGACCAAATGTTTAACTGTCATTTGGTCCAATGACTTTATAAGAGTCAGTTGGAGAAAGAAATTCAGACACATAACTATTTATATACGAGAGGACGGGAGAGCCTGTCTACAAACTAATCAATGTCAAGTACAGAGAGACGCAGCTCAGGTAGGTCATGACCACAGGAAGCAGGTTTGTCATGGGAAGTTCTTTAGTGATCTTGCATCTTAGCAATTTAAAACCAAAACTAACCAGATCAATGAATACAATGTAACAAAAACAAGAACCTGTGAAGGTGTGAAAAAGTACCAGCATCATCTTTCTTTGTCTTTTATTTGGAGACCAAATGCTCGAATGCTTTCATTTATACTACAGAGATTATAAATGAAGACAATTTAGGACACACTTTATACATTTTTATCCCACTGGTGTTACAGATCTGTCGATGGCACTGAAGGACAGGTCATTGATGCCTTTCTAGGACATCCCTGTCTTGAACACTTTCATCAGTCCACGCTGGACTTCGTCTTCTCAGCTGTATCCATTGCTGTGTTCTGATTGTTAGCACAATAGCATATTATAGTTGGTGTTTAGGTCAAAACTCTTGTCGTGTCTAGATGCTATCCTTAGATTTGCAAAAAACTTTTTGCGAGATCTGCTGCCCAATGACCTATTCTAACGTCAGCCATTCGAGGTCAATGTCTAACCTCCACCATCTCGCGAGAATTGATCAAATTGAGGGTTACCATCTAGCCACGACTAAACTCTGCCAACATTAGCAGGATAGCTGCCTACATGCTAACTTTAAAAACATTATTTCACACAAATGTCAGCTTTTTATTGGGAGGTTAACATGTTTAAATGTATTCAGTTAGCGTAATATTATTAGCCTGATGGCTATTTCCACCGGTTGAAAAGAGAAAACGGACAAGTCAGAGCTTTGTCGGCAGGATTAACACTGGTTACATCATCTTCCTACATAGCTAGGTAGCACACATCCTATTAATAAATAGGCAAAGAAAAATTACAACAAGTGTGGATGAAATATCCTAACCAGTAAAAAAGTAAATTTCCTTTAAGCATGTGCATGTAAGTATGCACGTTGCTATAAGGTTTACAAGACATGTATCGCACTTTATCTTTACTTAACCTGCTACAATAAATTATCATGCGACACATTATGCTTCTTAGCAATTTCACACAGAATATGTTGGCGTGCTGCCTGCGTTACAGAACTTAAAGAGGCCGAATGATGAATGAGATGAGAACCTAAATTATCTGCAGTATTCACCTGTGAGATGTAGCAGGTAGACGACACAGGCAGGTTGATAACAAGGTGGAGTGTGTGAATGTGTGTGAAGTCCTCTGAAGTGTGTGCGTGCGCGCGATCAGCAGTGTGTGTTTATGTGAGGCAGATGCTCACACACTGACAGATGATTGACATTGCGTGCGTGCCTGCCTGTGTGTGTGCGTGCGTGCTCCCTCGGTGGTGTCAGGTGAGGTGAACAGCTTCATCTCAGTCTGTTTGTGTCTGCTGAGCTCCAGTCAGACTGATGGATGGATCCAATGTGCTTCTTATTTTCTAAATGGGATCTTCATCTTAATTTGATCAATGTTGTGGAAACGTCTTTGTTTTGTGACCACATAAAATTAAATGGCTGTTGAGAATAGCCGGAGTCCACTTGCCCGTTACTTCTTTTGCTGTGTCATTGTACACAGAGCAGGTAAAGTGTATCTCACTTACAGTATGAATTTAGAATTGAAAATGTTGGTTTCCCCGTCATATTGTAGCTGCTGTACGACTTATTTAATTATTCTGCACAACGGCATCAGTAGGCTGATCAACATCTTACACACACACACACACACACACACACAGCTCTTGCTTATCATTATCATTATCATCTGTGCTCAGATGCACTCTCCTTGACCTGATTTTGTGCCCTTCTTCAGACACACACACACACACACTCCCTGTGATGAGTCCTGTATCCTTGAGCGAGGGAGGCTGCTGGTCAGGGTTTGTGATTTTGAGGCTGCCTGTATGAATGACCCTCTGACCCTCCAGCAGTGAAGTCAAAATACAACCTGCTTATTATTCTGCTTCAACACACACACACACACACAGACACACACAGTTCCTTGTAAAGTGTATTAAAATGGCAGACGTCTCCTCCCTCAGGTGATACAGCTGTCCTTGAGAGGAGGATGAATCCCTCTGTTCTCTCTGGCCTTGTTTCCTTCAGTTTGTACTGTACTTGTTTCTCTGCCGTCCTCAGGCTCCAACAGAGGTCAAATCGGACTGCATGACATCAGCCCAATAAAGGCTTTTATCTCATGTCGTGAAGGACAACAGTTACAGCTTCTTTGTCGCATTCTGTACATTCATGGTCCCCAAAGGATGAATCCTACTGACTGGTGATACTCTGACTCTTTCCCGAGTGCTGCCATTTGTGAGTGAAATGTCTCGAGAAGTATTAGATGGATTGACCTAAAATAGAGAAATTTATGGTGAACTTTGGTGATCCCCCAGCTCTTTATCTCAGCATCTTCTATTTGTCCAGGACTTTGTGTTCTTAATGACCATAAAGCCTTACGGAGCTGTGTGTGAGTGTGTGAGTGAGTGAGTGAGTGAGAACCGGCCTTCAGGCAACGTGAAAGGCCCTTTTTAGAGCATTCGTTTTGGTCCATTCTCGTCTACTGGAGAAGCTGGTGGTGCAACAAGGCGGACTCCGTCGAAGAGGACCCGCTCCCTATGTAGATAGGGGACATATCATGGAAAAACTCCCTTTTTCAGTATCCGGAGTAACGACCAACACTCAAACTTTGAAATGAGACAACCCAGTCTTTTTGGGGTTTTTTCGATCAGAAAACTTGGGATTCAACAAGCCATTCAGATTGGGCTCCCCTTCTTATGTCACATGCAGGCTTAGAATATACCGATATGTTTCTATAACCAAAGTGTTTTAGTATCAGGAGGTGAACCCCAGGTCTTTCACTCAAATCTTTTGTCCTATTAATAATGTATTAAGGCTTAAATTATATTAGTTTCCTCTCCTCATTTTATAGGTGTATCTTATTTTCCCTTTAGTGATAGTCCACTTTGTTTAAACTGCTCTATGAATATAAATGTCTTATTCACAGTCATTACAAAGTTAATTAAATCAGATGAAACTTGATTGAGCCTGCGGGGAAACTGGGTCGTGGCAGCAGCAGCAGACAGTTGCAGGACACAAAGAGACAAACAGAATATAAATAGATTCAGAGCAGAAAGGGATTCACAAACATCAAGTAACGTCACAGCGGGATTTAATACAGCTGTGAAAGTACATGTAAAAAAAACTGAATATAACAAACAAAAGAGTATGAAATGTGAACTGTAGGAGATTCAAAATAATGGAACTTATTAGATATTATTGGAAATGTAAGTTAAATATACTGTTCGTGTCTGTCTTCTGCTATCTGAGGGATGTCCTCTGGTGTTAAATGTTTCTATAGTTATTGTGTGTGTGTCTGTCTGTCTGTCTGTCTGTCTCTCTGTCTCTCTCTGTCTCTGTGTGTCTCTCTCTGTCTCTGTGTGTCTCTCTCTGTCTCTGTCTGTCTCTGCGCGTGTGTCCCCGCCCGCGCGTGTGTCCGCGTCCGCGCGGTCTTCCAAAAGTCCTTTTAGGGATGTTTTGAGGTTAGCAATGTTCCAAACATCTTTGGAGAGGTTGCATGGAGCTTTGAGGAGGATGCAGAAGTCTTGGAGAAGGTTTTTGGGATCCCTGAAAAGGATCAGACTCACACTTGATCGATACCTTGGGTGCTTTTTAGGAACAACATTGAGTGATGCTGAGTTTATTAGGCCAATACTGATGTTATCATTTGCGAATAAAAAACAAAAACCTTTATTTTGATTCAATCTTAATTTGATATGTATCCCTTAGATTTGGCTGTGGTTGTCATGAGACTGGGTGTCATGCAAGAAGATTTTTCATTTTTTTTTTTTATTCAATTTGCGCTCCTTAAATTGCCATATGGGGAAGATTAATTCATAAAACGGTAAGGTCCTGCTAGCAAAGATATTTGTGCTTGTTGACTATAACTGACAGTTTTTTATTCTTTTTGTCTTAGAATGAGTTTGAGCTTCTTTAAATATCTGATTTTTAAATCACAAAAAGACAATATCGCAAAACAGCTTTTTACTCCTACTGTTTTTCGGACATTTGATGGCAACCCCGATTTGAGAAACCTTACAGAAACTCTGGCGGGACTCCCTGTCCGACCACCTATCCCAACCTTAACCAATCGGTCTCTGCCTACTGTAACCTCAACCATCTCACCAGGGTTTTGCAAATGGAGGTTACCATCTGCACACAACCCTGTTTTTCTACTCTACTTCTCCCCACCTCTCCTCGCTTCATTGTTCCTCCTCCTCCTCCTCCTCCTCTTCTCTGTATTTAACTGCAGCGGTTTATCTGCAGTATCTCTCTCTCAGACCAGCTGCAGGTTTCAGATTCCACCCTGAAAACAATACATTTACATTCAGAGTGTCACCTGCTTTATATTTTACGTGTTAATGTATTTTTCCCATATTCCCACATGTTCAATCTACAGACCCTCTTATCTTCAGAGGCTCCACTAAGGTCAACGGCACAAAAAGCTTAGTTTCCCACTGAGTGTGCATCCATCACCCCGAGTTCACAGTTGTTTATTTTATCTTCTTCTCAGGGCTATAATACAGTGCAGCTCTGCTTTCTGCTAACACCAGCACATCATGTGTGGAAGTGCCCAGCATGCATTTAACATTTCCATCCAGCACATAGTTTATCTGATTTGCCTTCAGGCTGCAGGACATTTAATGTAAAGGTAAAATTACACGTCTTCTATTTTCGTCAGTTGTTTTTCTTCAGTATGAGCCAGTACAGTCTTCACAGACACAGCAGCAGCTTCTGTCACTATGACGGAAACTAACATGGTATTTGGAGAAACCTTCCTCCAGTGTGACAAATACACCTCCTGAAGGAGGGAAAACTATTGACTAAAGTAACTAACGTAAAATGTTGCCGTCTGCTGATTTTAGCAAGACAAAGATACAGACTTTTTTATCATGAAACTGAGTAAATATATATCGCCAGAAGATCACGAGAAATGTGTTCAGGAGCAAAAAACTGAACTTTGATCAATCACATCTGGAAGGATCTCGCTGCATATGGACTGACTAAATATCTGCCTAATTAACTTTAAAGGTTTTACAATGGTTCTGTTCCATCATTTTCAGAATAAGACTACTTTAAAAATGTCCTCACCATAAAAACTAAAATCCTTTTACCAGCCAAGAACATTGATATTGGTCCATTTTGCCAAGTTTTGCATTACGTACAGAGGATTTCTAATTATCAGTGCATAATATGTGCATTGAAACTACAGCATGGTTAATAGTAACACATCATATTTAATGGTAAATAAACTAAAGTTAAGGTTAGGCAACTAGAATGAAGTCCAGCACCCCTTACTGCATACCTTTACTGTCCTCCACCTACCTAAAGAATGCACTTCTTCCTGCTGAACGTAAACCCTGAGGGGCAGAATCCTCCAATATGAAGATTATACATTGTTTTCCTGTCTCTAACCAGAGTGTGTGTGTGTGTGTGTGTGTGTGTGTGTGTGTGTGTGTAAGTGTGTGTGTGAGAGAGTGTGTAAGTGTGTGTGTAAGTGTGTAAGTGTGTGTGTAAGTGTGTGTGTAAGTGAGGCTGCTTGCTCCTCTCAGACGCTGATGATTTGGTTTTGTTTGATTGGTGAGTCATGCCGAGGCAGAGGGGAGGTGTGCTGGCGAACTAAAGTGTGTGTCGTCTGTCGTGTGTGTGTCGGATCAATGACCTATCATAACAGAACAGTTGGCTGGCTGCATCAGCTCCCCGTAGACTGTTGAAGCACAACACACTGCTCTGAATTAATGCGTGACAGTGTGTGTGTGTGTGTTGATGCAGATTAGCCTCCATCTCTGTTTCCTATCCTTATCTATCCTCCACCCTCCTCTTTGATTGCTGCAACACACACACACACACACACACACACACAGTCATCATGTCTGTATTGAATGGATCGTTTATAGCCTATGTGGGCTGAATATGCAAAATCTTCAAAGCAGTGTTTTTTTCAAGGCAGGGACCCAGGGTCTTTCAAGAGCTCCAGAAGTCCTTGAGGGGGTTTCAGGGAAATTCCAGGAGGGTTTGAGGTTAACAAGGCTCCAGTCATTCTTGGTTGAAGGTGACTGTGAGGAGGATGCAGAACTCTTGGATGAGGTTAGAGTCATCCTTAAAGAGGTTGTTCAGATATAACTAAAGATTTTTGAGGAGGGTCCAGGGGTCCCAGAAATGTCCCCCTGTTACGCTTTAAGGACATAATGAAAGTTTGAAGTGTGGAAATGGGTGTTTCCTTCTTTGAGATTGTATGTGGTCTTAATATGCAAATCTCAAAACAATGCTTGACGACGCTTAAATCATTCATGGGTTGTCCCAAAGGAGGTTTCAGATATAACTAAAGATGTTAAAGATTTATAAGGAAGATCCAGAGGTTCCAGAAGGGCCCCTGACGTTCATCAGGGGCGACTTAAGGACATAATACAATTTTGCTTAAGGAGCTTTCGGGCATCCTTGAGAATGTTGAGTGTGTCTGACTATGCAAATCTTCAAAGAAAGTTTTTCTTTTTAGAGCTGAGTCACAGGGTCTTTCAGGAGATCCAGGAGTCCTTGGGCGGGTTCCAGGGAAATTCCAGGAGGTTCTTGTTGAGGAGGTTAAAAGGGCTGTGAGGAGGATGTCAGACGTGCAGATATCTTGGACAAGGTCACTGGAATCCTTGAAGATGTTCAAGGTCGTCCTGAAGGAGGTTTCATTAATAACTTGATGTGAAATGTTTCTTAGGACGTTACCCATGAGGGGGTTCTAAGGACATATCATAAGTGGAAAACAGGTGTTTCAGGAGGTTACAGGCATCCCTGGGAGGGTTGAGTGTTCTGAATATATGCAAATCATCAAAGCAATGGTTCTCAAAGTGAGGACCAAAGGTCTTCCAAAAGTCCTTTTGGGGATGTTTTGAGGTTAGCAATGTTCCAAACATCTTTGGAGAGGTTGCATGGAGCTTTGAGGAGGATGCAGAAGTCTTGGAGAAGGTTTTTGAGATCCCTGAAAAGGATCAGACTCACACTTGATCGATACCTTGGGTGCTTTTTAGGAAGTTCAGCAGTGGGTGTGACACATTAGGAGTTATAAAGGATAGAAATTAAAGTTTTGGAAATTGCAGACATCCTTGAGGATGAGGGTACCTGACGGTGGTGACGCAGGGTTTTCAGGAGCCCCAAGAGTACTTTAGAATGGTTCACTTTATAGAGGTTTCTGAAATTACAAACATGTTTGGAGAGGCTGCATGGAGCTATGAGGTTGATACAGAAGTCTAGGAGGAAGCTACAGGGATCTTTGAAGAGAATCTGGGTTGTTGCGTATTTAAAGCCTGTAAGTAGGTTCCAGATTGGGCATTTGAGGATGATGCAGGAGTTCAAGAAAGGTATTTTAGTCACCAATGAGGAGGCTCTGGAGACATATTAGGAGCTTTAAGGGGAAGTGACTTGATGCAGTGTTCCTTCAAAGCAGTGTTTTGAAAGGCCCGTGTCTTCCAGGAGCTCCACGAGTCCTTAGGGGCCTCCAGGAGGCTTTTTGTATCTTTGTGGTGGTTGATAATGTCCTAAATATTCTTAAAAGGGTTGAGGGGGGCTGTGAGGAGGATGCAGAAGTCTAGGAGGAGGCTACATGAATCCATGAAGAGGATTTGGGTCGTCCCTAATGGGTACTTGCGGCCTTTAACAAGTTCCAGAGATAACTAAAGATGTTGAATGTTTTTGAGGAATATTATATGGACAATAAGTTTTAAGGCGCATTTTAAGTAGAGATGCGATAAGTAGAGGCTAAAGTTCAGTGTCTCTGAGAAGAAACCAAAGTCTCTGAAGAGATTGTACAGGTCTCTAAAAACATTCTTGGATATTCATCTTTGGGGATGTGCTGGGGTCTTTGTGGGAGATACAGGAGTTCTTGAACATCTTCCCTCTTATCCATGACAAGGTGTCCACAATTCAGAGTAGTTATGTAAAGAGATCAGCAAATGTACAGTACGTACAGTATGAAAAGTAAAAGTAGTCATAGTGCAGTAAAATGTTCCCTGTCAGTGTTTTACTATTATAAATGATTTTTTTTCTTTTGGACTAATATTACTGCTGCATAAATGTGTATGTTGCATTTGACTGCTGTAGATGTTTAAGATTGTGATCACTTTAATTCTTTTATATTCCTTTGTGTAGTTTAATCGATAGCAATGCATCATATTCTACAAGATCATCATATGTTTGTAGCGATCACTTTCCTTTGACATGCGTGCGTGCATGTGTGTATCCTTGAGTTTCATTTATCTCGCCAACCCTTGGACCGATCTACTGCACGCTTGCCGCGTTTGTTGCTGGGGACCCGAGGGAGTGCAGTTGTCCGTACAAGGGCAAATAGATGCACATCAAAATCCACACAACAGCGCATCCACGTCTGCTTACGTCGCTGTATGTTTTCTTTCACAAAATACCGCACCTGTCTGTGCCATTCCGTTACCGGTGATAGTAGTGTGTGTGTGTGTGTGTGTGTGTGTGTGTGTGTGTGTGTGTGTGTGTGTGTGCGTGCGTGCGTGCGTTGCGTGTGTGTTTTAAACATGTTGCACGTTTATCCGTACCGTTATGCTACAGGTGCCTGGAGCAGCCGAAAAGGTGCGCTGCCCTTTAAATGATGATGTATCCATATGTGTCGGGCAGTCTGAACTTCGATCTTCTTCCAAAGCTTTCATCAAAGCTGGAACACACATTTAATGGAGCTTTGACTTTATTGAGTGTAGACATTTTTCACGGAAGCTTTTGAACTCATGACACGTAGACTTTAGCGTTGCTACCATAAACATGTGCATAGAGATAATAGTTAAAACTTTGAGAGAACAAAGTTGGGATGAACCACAGCTCATCCTTTAAGGTCAAGTAAGTGTACAGTAAGGAAAATTAATTGGATTTGCAGATGTATTCATTTTTACGAGGCAGTAATGAATCTGTAAGTTTCCATTCCAGTGGTGGGTTGGCTTAGAGCGAGGAGGAAAAATAGATTTGGATAGAGTGAGAAAGATGGATGGGAGAGAGAGGGAAACAGAGAGAAAGGGGGGAGAAGGCGTAGCAGGAGGAGGAGGAGGGTGAGCAGAGAGAGATGATCAGAGAGAGAAGCAGAGATGACTGGGGAAGAAGAGAGAGAGAGAGTCGGGGTGATAGAGAGAGTAATCGAGGTTGGAGTGTATAACAGAGCTGTTCGTCGCTTGCTGCCTCAGTATCACAGCAGCCGGCTGACACGCACTCACATCTTGTTTTCTGGATATCGAAGCAGCAAAACCTGAAGAGCACACACACTCACACAGTGTTAAATGTGGATTTATCTCGGTGTGTGTGAAGACTGAAGTATGGACGATGTTGCCGCCGGGTTAGTACACTCTCTCACTCTGTGTGAGTGTGTGTGTGTTGTGTAGTTTAGGTCATGGCTTCGACAAGAACAGCTGAGTTATGAGACGACTGTGTGTGTGTGTGTGCGTGTGTGTGTGTGTGTGTGTTTGTGTGTGTGTGTCCATCATGTTCCTGTCGATATATTGAGTCCAGGTAGAGGTCACCTTTAACCCGTCTGCATGTCTCTATGCTCGTCTCAATGCACACACAGAAACAGGTGGGTACACACTTCTTCACATCGGGCGCGTGTTTGTGCGCGCGCGTGCGTATCATGATTCATTCAACCATGCAGGTCAAGGTTTTTTGATGTTGTTGATGACTAGCGCAGATAGATTTGGCGGTCTCCCCAGATGACGCTGCATCACTCATTCACAGACAAACATCCGTCTTTCTCTCTCAGTATTTTTGTTTCTATCAAGTAAAGTATTCTTTATTTGCATGAATACAAATAATATAAATATATAATATATATATATGTGTGTGTATATGTGTGTGTATATATATATATATATATATATAT
>CALSCE010010686.1:23749803-23760378 GCA_943593645.1 Bovichtus variegatus | reverse complement strand
TGTGTGTGTGTGTGTGTGTGTGTGTGTGTGTGTGTGTGTGTAGGGGCCACTGGTGGAGGAAGTATTCAGATCCTTTACTTCTGTAAAGGTACTTACGACCACACTGAAAATGTTACTTCAGTAAAAGTATGAAAGTATATTCAGGAAAATGCACTCAAAGTGTTTAAAGTATAAAAATATCCTGCGTGACTGTTATACCATTATATTATATCATTAGATCATTATTACACATGCGTTATTTAACTAATCATTTCAGCTGTACTTGTACAAACTCTTGGATAGTTACATTTATAACAAAACATCATATTTTATAAACTCTTCATTCCACCACTGGTGGTTCTATACAGGTGTAAATAGGCAGGGACACAGTGAAGTATACCCTGCAGAATAAACTGATCCGTGGTCTGTTGATTAGAAGGAGAGGAGTGATGAAGCCGAACAGAACAGCAGGAACAGAAACAGAAACAGCAGCAGCAGCAGCAGCAGCGCCCCCAAGAGTCTGAGAGAGAGCGACACCTCCAACAAGGTAACGCACCGCCTGTATACAGCCGCACACTGTGAGTGCTAAGATCTTTTACCAAAGTCACAAGTAGAACTCCTGCGTTCAAAATCTTATTTAAATAAACGTTCAAAAGTATTATCAAGAAAAAGTACTTAAAGTGTCAAAGCGAAAGTACTCACTATGCAGCACTCTGTCAGTGTTATATTTCTATTATTCCATGATTATTATTGTTGATGCAGTAACATATAAGTTGCATTTAAATAATTTAGCTGCCTGCAGTAGAGCTAATTATAAAAAAAGTGTGTGTGTGTGTGTGTGTGTGTGTGTGTGTGTGTGTGTGTGTGTGTGTGTGTGTGTGTGTGTGTGTGTCCTGCAGAGTCTGAAAGTTGCAAAGTCTCCAGAAATTGAGCTTCAGGCTCCCAAGGCGTTGCTGGAGCAGCAGGTAACAGCAGAGTAATAACGGCATTTATTACATTAGTAGACAAATAATACTTTATCTTTGACTTATTTAGAATTTTCTATTCTTACCTTTTTCTACACTATATTGGTTTTCTACACCAAATTGTTTTATGTTTTCGTTTAAACATGATGATTTGTGACTTTTTAATTTGCTGTCTTTCTGAAGCGCTTTGTAACTTCTTTGTTAAAATTTGAGCTGCGTTTGGGTTGATACTTGACTATTGATTCAAATATTGCCAAATCACTCAACTTGAAACAGAAAAACAACAATAAATACTTCAACCTTCATCTTTCTTTGCTGCTCTTCCTCACTCTTGTACTTTTTTTGTGGGGTGGAGTGGAAGTTTTTGGAACGACAGTGTAAAACAATTCAAATAGCTGCCTTTTCACATTTCCTATCAATGAGATCCTTTCTTATATGTACTAATAATAATCAGTGTTTTTAAAGCTTCTTTCCCTCTTTAGCTTCAGCTTGTACACTTCTGTTCTCTGCTGAGATTGATCTGTCTGCTTCTTCACTGAGCTGATCAATAACTTCAATCTGCTCCGTGTGTCTCCCCAGTCCTGCAAGTCTTCCAGCAGCTCCAGTAAACACACCGCAGCCACGCCTCCTCTGATCAGCCCTGACCTGCAGACCAACAGGGGTACACACACACACACACACACACACACACTCTTTTACTTCTATACTTGTTCCTCACTCTAAAGTTTGATTGACATCTGACAACACAAGTATCGCTGACTTCCTGTTTGTATAAGACAGTATTCTGTGGACATCTTGTATACTAACTGTACACAGTAACAGTACACCATAAAGATACTATACTGTACTGTGTGTATAAAACAGGAGCTATGGTTAATATGTCGTATGGAATAGGGACTCACGACAGGTTTCAACCCTCAAACTGCTGTTGGAAGAACTCGTACTTGTTACAGAGTATTTCTACTTTGTGGTATTACTACTTCTACTGAAGTAAAATATCTGAAAACTTCTTGCAGGAAGCTCAGTAAGAGGACTCTGTGCTGGTTTCTATGGAGACCAACCTCTCCAGTCTTCAACTAAACTAAGTGAAAGTTGTTCAGATGGACTTACAGTGAAAATACATTAGCAGCAGAAAAGAGTCTGTTAATTGCAGCTGGTTACCGTGACTACCTATTAATGCGAGCAGAAATAACTCTTGGGATAATGTTGTTATCTCCACGGTGCAGTCCTACACTATAACATGTTTAAAGAGGCTGCACCATTTGGACTTGCTCACTTTTATTTGTCCGTTTTGCAGCAGTAACATAATCTGGTATCCACAGGGGAACTTATAGCGATGACACTGAGGCTACAAAAGTCGCTTTCATTTACAAAAACAACCACAAACCGAGCCGCCTGTAGTCAAAGTTGTATATACTTATGCAGTATGTTTCCCTCTGTAACGTACAGGTAAAAACACTGTGCCTCGGCAGTGAAAAGCAAGAGAATATGGGAGAAAATCGTACTTTTTAAAAGAGAGGGAGAAACTAATCTTCCTCCTCCTCCTCCTCCTCAGACCCATCATGCTGTGCGGTGGTTCCTGGTCAGGAGACGCTATTGGAGATCTGTAAAGGTCGTTCAGGACTCGGGCTCAGTATAGTGGGAGGAAGAGACACACAGCTGGTAACACACACACACACACACACACATCTGTGGTGTTTACTTTATTCACTTTTCATTTTTGTTGTATTGTTTAGTTTTTTCCTTCCTCTTTTAACGCACATTCACCACACACTGTCTCTGTGAGTGTGTCCTGCTTAAGTTCTATATCAAACTGAAAACAGCAAAGGAAAATGTTGAATCCACATGTTTATGAAAAGCAACAGGACTTGGTGGTGGTGCATCAGTAACATGAGAGAGAAGCTCACACATCATCGTTTATACCCTCTCTCGTTGTTCCTGTCCGTCTCTCCACCAGGACGCCATAGTGATCCATGAGGTTTATGAAGAAGGAGCTGCAGCCAGAGACGGACGACTGTGGGCAGGAGACCAGATACTCGAGGTACTCTCACAGTACTGCAGTACTGCTAGTAGCGCTAATACTCCTGAGTCGTCTGTTTTGAATGTGTGCTGTTGTTTCGTCTTCATGTCCTGTCTTGACATAAATTATTAACACTGTCACTGCTAATGCGGTCACAAGTAGTGTTTCTGCTGTAACGAATACAGTAACGAATACAGTGACTAATACTACAACTTCTCCCTTTATCCAATAGTTCATTGCTGCAGATAAAACAAACTGCTGTTGTTATTCAATTCATGCTGAGTAATGAATCAGGCTTATTTTGTACAATGACTGGTACTACTTTTAGTACTAAAGAAGCCCTGGGAGGCAAGTGACGAAAGAAAATTCTGATCTAAATTATTTTCTCTCCTGTGTTTAAGGCATAAAATGTGAGAAAAAGTTTTGCCAGGATCATTTTTCTAAGTCACTCTTTTGTGAAAATGGGTGTTTTTTTGTCAGGATCAGGTGTTTGTAGTTGTAATATTCATTGTGGCCACAAGAAGCTGAAGTGCGCCACTAAGACATGTTCTAAATAGGAGTAAAAGCTGCAGATTAGTGGAGATTAAAATACATTTCTAGCCAGAAGACAGACATGACAGTAATGTTGTATAACTTACTAACACACAGTATATGTACCTTGTATTCAGAGTGCATGAAGACATTAAAACTCATCTGGATGAAAACATGAATGCTTTCAGAACATGAGGTCGTGGGGCACGTCAGCCTCTTGTGGCCGAAATTAGTATTACAACATTAAACACTTGAAAAAATTATCCTGACAAAAAAAGAAAATCACCTGCCAAAATCTTTGTTTCCACCTGTTTCACTGATGAAAACAATTGAAGGAATTTAACAAAATTATCCTGGAAAAACTTGTTTTCACCTGTTCTGAAGTCATAAACATGTTCCTACTAATATTACTGTTAGCACTGCTAGTACTACTGGTACTGTACTCATACTGCAGTATTACTGTACTCATACTGCAGTATTACGCTACTCATACTGCAGTATTACTGTACTCATACTACAGTGCAATGATAGATCTTGGATTATAAAATGATGAGTCTGACATTTCTGCTTTGATTTAAAAAAAAAAAAAAAAAAAAAAAAAAAAAAGAGAGATTAAATCACCAGCTGACAAATGTAAACAATGTCTCCCTCTGCTGGATAAATACTGATTTACTTCATTAATACTTCAGTACAATTTGACTACTTGAGTATTTATATTGTAAAAGTATTGTACTATTTAAAGCTCTTTCTTACTATTTATTTTTCTTGTTAATTGCTATGCACCAAGACGGCACACATACAAGGAATTTGCCCTTGTATGTGTGCTTGGCAATAAACCTGATTCTGATTCAATACATTTAGTTTTTTTAGAAAATCAAAATCCTAATTATAAAAAAAATAATATAGATCTGAGTTTACATCATCATTTTTTATCCTCATTTCTATATTAGAGGAAGGGATGAAAAACTATCTGCTGCATTCTGCAAAGTGATTTAAAAACCTTTACAGCAGTCCAGATGTGAGGAAAGTATCTATGATGAAATCACTGTTTCTGAAACTCTAAATGGATCGGTTTCTGATAATATTCATCACTAAATTATTTTATGTTCATGTGCGTCCAGGTGAACGGGGTGGACCTGCGCAAGGCGTCCCACGAGGAGGCCATCACCGCCCTGCGTCAAACGCCGGCGAAGGTTCGTCTGACTGTGCTGAGGGACGAGGCTCAGTACAGAGATGAGGAGAACCTGGACATCTTTAAGGTGGAACTGCAGAAGAGGAGCGGCAGGGGGCTGGGACTCAGCATCGTCGGCAAGAGGTCCACCTTAAAAAAAAAACAACACACAATCAACACACAGATTCACCTGCACGACAGTTTGTGTGTGTTACTGCTGTTGTTGGTCTAAATGGTGTCCAAGTACTGAAGTACATTTTGTGTGTGTGTGTGTGTGTGTGTGTGTGTGTGTGTGTGTGTGTGTGTGTGTGTGTGTGTGTGTGTGTGTGTGTGTGTGTGTGTGTGTGTGTGTGTGTTAGGAGTGGCAGCGGTGTGTTTATCTCTGAGGTGGTCAGAGGGGGTGCCGCTGAGCTGGACGGTCGTCTGATGCAGGGAGATCAGATCCTGTCCGTCAACGGAGACGACACAAGACACGCCTCCCAGGAAACTGTCGCTGCCATACTGAAGGTAACACACACACACACACTAGTTGATTCCTTTTACGGCCTCAGTTTGAAAGCTTTTTGTTTTCTTTTTATTCTTTCTTTGCGTTTTTGCCTTTATTTGATCGTTGAAAGAGAGACAAGAAACAAAGGTCTCTGGCTGGGATCGAACTGTGGACATGATGTTTTATAGTACGCTTCTTAACCACCTAAACCAATCAAGACACCCCAGCTTTCAAAGTTATTGCACACTTGTGTCACATGCTTTCCCTAGAGCCAATCAGGCCGATTTACCAGCTGATAGAAAATGAGGCCAGCGTATGACGATTACATACAGGAATGTTTGAGTCCATTTCTGTAAATATATTGTACGATGTTACTAATGTTGTGATGGATGCCCCAACTCCTGAGCACCGGCGTTGTTCACATACTTGCCCGTGTACTTTATATGTATGTGAAAGATGAAGAAACCAGTGAGGTGTGAAAGCACTTTCACATTCTGATATACTGCACCTGCTGTTCTTGGGCTTAACTGTGAATTATTTTACACAAATGTGGAACTAAAAGCGATTGTATGACCTCCATTACACGTGTGTGTGTCTCCGTGTGTGTCCTGCAGTGTGCCCGGGGTCTGGTACTGTTGGAGCTCGGTCGACTCAAAGCTGCATCCTGGATCTCCTCCAGACGCAACTCACAAGGAAGCCAGGTGTTTGTGTCGGTTCTTGTAACAGTTTTAGACTTCAACTTAAAGAGCTGGTTTGAGGATCGAGGTTAGAATTCAGTTTAGGGTTCGGGGATGTATTATGTTCGTGTGGGTCCTCACAAATGTGCGTTTTATACTTGTAAAGTACAGTAAAAATGTGTGCATTTATTCTCTCTTAAAGTTCAAATATGCTTAAAGGTGTTACAAAAGAACATGACATAAGAAAGAACCTGTTGATTTGTAAACAGCTACCAACAGAAACAAGAATATAAGAATATAATTTTTGCATATAAACTCTCTTTGTCCCAGATGAGTCATGTGAGTGGGAACAGCTCAGGTGTTGTGGCTCCGCCCCTCACGCACACATCAGCGTGGTGTGAGCCCGTGACCTCTGACCCCCCGGTGTTGACCTCCACCGGCCCCCTGCCCCTCAACAACAACATGAAGTCCACCAGTGACATCACTTCCTCCTCGAACAGCACAGGTAGAGTCCGGAGTTATTAGGAAACATGAAACAACTTCCTGCATGTTTGAGCTCATCATGAAAACTGTGCTGGGTTTTCTGCATGGATTAAGGGTTTTTTAGGGGTAAAAACTTCTAATTTACCAAGTAGCATTAAAGACTTAATTTTAACATGAAACATTAAGGGGCCTTAAGGTGTAGATTTAAAATTAAATGAATTAAATGAGCCCTGAATTTCTGCTTAACTCTGCAGTTACTGTGTATATTTAAGGGTAGCTGTATTACTTGTTAAAGGGGTTAACTGATGAATAAGAATTTCTAATATACTAAGGTGGTTCAATGGATTTTCTGCATGTTTAATGGGGACAAAACTTCAAATTTACCAAATTGCATAAAGCCATCTCTGAATTGTCATGTCAACTGAGTTGTTAAAGGGGTAAATTAATGTAACTAAGGTATTTTATTGGAATCTTATAATTATTTGATTAATTGATGGATTCCAATAGGGGCTTAAATGGGTTTTCTGAATGGTTTAATGGGTCAGAGCAAACTTTACCAAATAGCATTATTACTACTAATACGCTGTTTATTACTGTTATTTCTTTCTCTTTGTGTGTTTGTGTAGGGGTAGATGCTGGCATCCGTACAGTGGAGATCACAAGGGTAAATGAAAAACTATTACACAAAGTAGACACATACTGTACACAAACTATACACAAATATCAAATTAATAAAGAAAAACAAAAGTATAAAAAAGCAAAAAGTACTTTGTCAGTGGAAGGCATTCCCCAAGTTCAGCCTGGATTAAGATGTATGTGTTGGCTCAAGTACATTACTTGACTATGGTTATGTAAACGCTTCTTTTTCTGGATAGTTAGTGATTGGTACCAATATCATGGAAAAAGTATCACAATTATCACAGAAGCAGTTGTAGAGTGGCGACATGATGTTTGGACCGACCCCAGATGAGTTCAGCCTCCCCAGGAGCTGCTGCTCTACACGGTTCGTTTTGACCCATCAGATTCTGTGACTCCAGAATATCAACTTCATGAAAGAGACCAAAGTGTCGACCAAATATTGTCAGATGAGGTATTTGTGCTCTACAGACAGAACTATAATACACTTAAATTTGTCCTATCCCAGATTAAAATTGTGTAATATCTGAGTATATCTGGTTATATCAGGTATATCAGTGTATCAGATTTTTGGTTATTAAAAATATGTGCAAATATTATGGGGGCACCATGTTTACCAATATGCCTACCTATTAGAATGATGTTTGTGATAAAGTATGATGAAAACATTTATAGTGCCAACTAAGGCTGTAGTCATCAAAGAAATGCTTGGTTGACTGAAATTTGACCTGCTCTTTAACCAATCTGCACGTTATCTGTAGATTAATATAAATCGGCCACAGTGCAGTGAGTGATCTCTACCTGGTAGCCTGAATTAAATATAAATAAACATTAAAAGCTATTTTCAGCCTAATACATGATTTTTAAGCAAATTATGTTATACTCAAATGATAACAACAAACTCAAAGCCAACCACAAAACCATTCGACTATTTATTAGATCAAACATGTTGAGATATGCAAATTCTGATATGTTCACACTCAAAGATTGTCAAGTAGTGATACGGCAATCAGGGTTTTTAATACACACACCAACCGAATGTTGAGGGTCAAAGAATATGGTGTAACACTGGCAGTTCCTGAGGAAGCAGAACTCATTGGGGGAGAATTAGGAGGTGCAAGTATTTACTACTAGGTCTCCATTTCCTCCCTCTCTCCCCCCTCAGAGTGTCAGTGACTCCCTCGGGGTGAGCATAGCGGGGGGGAAGGGCAGCCCGCTGGGTGACATACCCATCTTCATCGCTATGATTCAGGCCAATGGTGTCGCTGCCAAAACGCACCGACTCAAGGTAGATTGTGAGACGTTTGGTTGTATTTAGCATTTTGTATTTTGTGTCATACCATTATATTGGTCCATCCTTCATGGGATTACATGACACACAATAATATCGCATACAAAATGAGAAAGTACGTATGTCTGTGTGTTCAGGTGGGCGACAGGATCGTCAGTATTAACAGTCAGTCTGTGGACGGTCTGTCACACAGCGAGGTCGTGACCATGCTGAAGAACAGCTACGGAAGCATCAGCCTGAAGGTAACACTGCCGGTGTTACAGCCTATGGGGCAACCTTCGGGATCTGAAAAATTAAGTTGATGCAGAAGTGCTTTAAACCTGCATTCTTTCTTAATGGCCAACAGGGGGCGACTCCACTGATAGCAAAGAGAAGTGTATTGTAAATTGTATAGAAGTGTATGAGAAAATGACCCTACATCTCACTTGATTTATTACCTCAGTACAATTTTGTAAACGATGGTCCCACTAAGAGGAAAATAAACTTAAAGCAGGGTATGCTTTAGGGCGTGGCTATCTTGTGATTGACAGGTCGCTACCACAGAGTTGTTCAGTGTTCAGGGAGACGCACCCGAATTTTTCCCTAATAATGTTACATTGTGAACAACTAATTTGTGTTGAAATCGGTAGGAGGAAGGCTAGTTAACGTTAGCTGCTAGCAGCCGGTGGGCAGCACAGTCCTGCTTGGCGAAATAACGGCTAACGTTTATTTTATCATTTTGGATTGCCGGGGGCAACACTGTAGGTATTATTTGTGTTAGTTTGTGGGTAGTATGATGTCACCTGGACTCCTTTTTCAAAGTAAATTTACTCAAGTACTGTAGTATCAGAACTTAGTTTCTTCTTTTTCCTCTTCCATTAATCATCTCACAACCCCTCAGATTCATCTGGTAACCCTTTGGAGGTTGGAAACTAGCTAACTATATATAAACTGGTTAAAACCAGCTCCACCTGGAGCAGCTACAACTGTGACATGCTGCTCTAACGTTAATGCATCACATAATCACAATCTAAAAATTTCACATAGAATCAGATATCAGTCACAGGAGACATTTTACTGCACAACCAGTACGTTTACTGCTGATACTTTAAGTACAATTAGCTGAGCTAAGTACTTTTACTTATGTAGGATTTTATATGCAGGACTTACTAGTAATGGAGTATTTTTACATTGTTGTGTTGGTACTTTTACTAAAGTAAAGGATCTAAATACTTCTTCCAACAAAGACCACAATGGAAACAAGTCTTGGATTTTATTGTGTCATCCTTTTCATTGTTTTAGTAGTTGTTTTTTATTTAATAACCACCTCCTCATAATCCTAAGAAACAAAATTATGATAGGTGTCATTTAAGTTCGCAGAAATTCCTCTGAAAACAAAAAAGTTCAAAATGTTAAGAAATCTTCAAAAATTCCTGAATCCGAAGCAAAAAACAAAGCACTTGTTCATTGTCACTTTTCAAAAAAAAAATTGTATAATCTGTTCAACAATTTATAAGATATCATGCTAACAGACAAACCGATAGGATGTGATGTAATGCAAATTATTATGAATATGAGAAAGATCCAAATCATGAACACTGCAGGAGTAAATAAAGGAAGTTGAGAGAATTCAGTGGTTACATTCGTAAATAATAATAATTATTATTATTAATGCTAAATATTCTCACTGTCTCTGCTGCACATATTGTGTGTGTGTGTGTGTGTGTCTGTGTGTGTGTGTGTGTTATCAGTGTGGTCCAGCAGGCTGACTGTTGCATGGTGGGATAGCAGCAGCAGCAGCAGGTCGATTGAAGCTTAATCAGGCTGCAGCAGAGAAACTCAGATAAGAGAGAATGAGTTTATATTTGGCTGTTTGCCCAAAGGGTCTGAGGCAGCTGATTGTCTGCCTGTCTGTCTGTCGTATAGTAAGGTGTTTTAACTGGCTCTTTGCTTAAATTTTGTTTTTGTAATAAAACAAAATGTAAAAAACATATATACATAATATGTAAAGCTAACTCAGATTAAAAGTCGAGTAACTTAGTATTTCACTTCCACAAAGTAGTTCCACATTACTGACTTAATGTAGACGTAGAGAATAGTTCACTACTCAGCAACAGAGTAAAGTAACGCCTTAAAGCATCTGTTATCATCTGAATGAGGTGAACATTTTTATTTATGCTGTAAGACAATGGCGATTGAACGATCCAAACAATTTCATAAAAGCCCCTGTTGAAGAACAGATGCTTCTCAAACCTGTGTACGGCACAAACATGCAAAATCAGTGGAGTGCCCCTTTAGATGAAGTCAATTGAATTCTGTGTGTGTGTGTGTGTGTGTGTGTGTGTGTGTGTGTGTG
>CALSCE010010686.1:23718828-23748349 GCA_943593645.1 Bovichtus variegatus | reverse complement strand
CACACACACACACACACACACACACACACACACACACACACACACACGGACGGACGGACGGACACACCTGCATGCATACATATATGACTCTGTGACTTTACACACTTTGACTCTTGGACTACAAATCATCGTGGATCAACTTCCCAACATGCAAAAACAAAGAAACAGCATCAGATGGTGCCAACACACACACACACACACACACACACACACACACACACACTTCCTGTGTGGTAAAACACCAGTGTTTGCAGCATGCACCACACATGTCTCACCACTTAAATACCTGAAACAGAGTTCCTCAACCTTGGGGTCAGGCCACAGATGGGGTCACCTGATACTTAATTGTGGTCATGGGAAACATCTGAGATGCAGATATCAGTTTGGGTGTAAGGACGATGATCTTGGCTGCTCAGCTTGTTGTGATATCTCAACAACTACCGGATGTTTTGTACATTTAAACATGAATGTCTGAACTAAATGTTATTGCAATCCGTTAAATTGTTTTATATATTTTAGTCTGAACCACAACTGTCAACATCATGGTGACAAGAAGAACACCGAAGTCGTGGGATTCATGATCTGGGCCACATGACTGAATGAATGTGCAAAATGTCAAATTCATCCAACAGTTGTCAGAATGTTTTAAGTTTGCTAGTGCAGCAAAACAAAGAGGAATCTGACACTTAAACGTGGCTTCAGGAGCCAGAAAAGGTTGAGAAACTCTGTTACTAGACTCACTATTCAGAATAACATCTAAAAACAAAGAACTATCAATATGGAGTCATGATGGAGTGACATTTAAATCCAGCCTACACTAGTTAATGCAATCAGATAGAAATAGACAACAGGGAGGTTTGTTTTCTTCTTTATAATCCAGCAGAACGAAAGGGAAGTGTTGGTGAAAATATGTGTCCTGTGACACTGCTGCACACGTTAGCTTAGCATCTCCTCTGTGGTAAAAGACTGCTTAGCTGTTAGCCACCGAGTAGCAGTTATTATGTGGAAACCACCGGAGAGGACACTACTGACTCATCAACATCTGGTTTTTATTCTCCATCAAACAAACTATAAAAGAAACAGCTGTTATAGTCAAGAAGCTAGTCATCAAAAGGGACTTGTTGGCAGTAACTGTGTATTTTCAAACATGGTAATGACAATTGGGTAATTTTTTTATTTTAAATGGTCACAAGTTAAAAATAAAATTTCTGTTTAATTAAATGATTTCACAAAAATTGGCAGTCTCACACCTCCATACAAAAAATGTACTAAGCATCATAAGCAAATTACACACATACATTGAGTGGATGATTTCTACGGTTTATTGTTTTCAGTGTTTACTCTTCAAAGAAAGTCTAAGTACTTACTGGTGTTTATTTTGAACATTTAAAGATGGGCAAAAAATGGATCAAGCCATCAATAACACAAAATCTGACTGACAAATTCAGCACAAGTCAAAACCTGTAAAATTTGAAAACAGTGAGCCGTACTTATCACTCTTAAGCTGTAAGAGACAATACTAAAAAGTTCCTTCATGATAGAGACACTTGGTTTTAAAAAGTTTTTCTATGTACACAAACATTTCCTGAAGTTTATCATCAAATTTCTGTTAAATCAGAGAATTCAGTCCAGTAAAGTTTCCTATTTAGTTCTTAAGTTCTTATATAAAAGTGCCATCATTCGACAAAAACATTTAATTTCTCATACACACACATTTTTCTTCCAGTAATGAATCCATATTGACACACAAAAGAAAACATTATATAAATGTTGAATACTCATGTGTCTCCATGGAGATGACTCTCAGGACTTGGTGGGCTTGGAGACCCCCTGTCGCCCCCGGCAACAGATACAGTGTCTTCCACATGATCGTTATCATGGAGAGAAAAATGATAAAAATGTGTCTCCATGGAGATTTGAAATAATAAAAGGCTTTCTAGGAGTAGGTGTGAATAAAACCAAAACAGACTGACATTTAGTAAAAGTATTGTTCTGTTTTCTAACAAAGACAGAAGTTTCAGATGTCTGTTTCATCTCTGTTTAGCCTAGCTTAGCACAAAGACTGCGAGCAGGGGGAAACCGTTAGCTAGCTCTTTCAACAAAAAGAAATCCACCTTTAAACAACTCCAAAGCAGCCTCTTGTAATTTAGTGATTACACTCGTCTTAGTAAACACTTACGTTAGCACAAAGCTAAGTTTGACTTCATGAACAGCTGCTACAACCTTATTCTTAGCTAGCGTTAGCGCTTTAGCCGTCTCTTGCTTTGAATTGGCTAACACTCAAAACTGCAGAGTGTCTCCCGTCTCTCAATTTCAACTCTGAGTTGTATTTATTTATATTTTATGTTACTTACAAATGCTGATAGCTAACCAGATAGATTTGAGAAGGTTAGATAAAATGCTAACGAACTTCAGCCTTTGTCTCTAGACAGAGAACAAGAGGATTTACGAACATGTCAGACTGTTGCTTTCAATATTAAATTCTACAACGAGATGGTAGTTGTGTGTTTGGAACTACTACTTCTAGTTTTGCTAACGTCTAGTCTGATACCGCAGTACTCTGTTCAGATATGTAGATGTGTAATTGAAGTATTTAGCAGCGGCTGTAGGCGTCAGAATGGAGAACAGTTTGTTCGTCTCCGCAGGATCCTGTACTTTACACATATCAATCAAGTGCAAAATACTTAATGTTCAGCCTTTTTTTTTGTCATAATTACTGTCTTAATTGTTGGTACTTTGATCTGTAGATGTCAGAGTAGATGAACTGTAAATTATTTTTTGATCTCGCTGGTAATTAACTTGTATTTTTTGTTGTTTTAATTATTCTGAGCACCAATATGTTTGTGCCAGTGTCTGAATCTCTGTATGAACAGTCAGAAACCTCAATGAAAACCCTGCAGCTTTGGTTTGCCTTCACACAGGACTCGTTCAGAGTCGCTGCCAAAAACCAGCTGAGGTTGCACTTTATTTTACGTCATTTCTTGATCATTTCCTCCGAAGTTTTCCTTGAAAGAAGTATGTCATTTGGTTCTATTTATAGAGAAAATGGAGAGATCTTTAAGTCAGAGCACAATAAACAAATAATGAAGAGATTGAGACACTCTCAGAAGGAAATTGCTGTGGAAAAGTACAACTGCTTCATCTGCTAAAATAACATTTTGTCGACAGAGTTGTAAAGTGGGAGGAATCATTTCATGTGCCTCTGGTTCCAGATGTAAAAGTCCCACTAATTTTTTTGTTAACATTTAGTCAAATTGTCACCATTAAAAGTATGCTAAATTATTTATTAGCAGCTCTTGTTTTCAGTGTACCCATTGATGTTCATGCAACTATCACTGGATTGCTTTGATTCTGAAGAAAACGTAAAAACATGATGATTCTCAGGCAAGTTCTGCGATGTCTTTTTTTCTGTGACTTCTAATTGGATTTCTGGATGTTTATTCTGGATGGACATCAGCGATAATGATATCCTCGTGACACTGAATTATATCAACAATATCTCATGTCTGTGTGTTCACATTTCACTGAGTTATGACTCTCAGAAGAAGTGCGATTTCTGACGCAAATTCCCCTTCTGCAGTATCTTCAACTCTCCAGCGCCCCCTGGGGAAGCTTTTGTCTTTGTCCTGCTGAATGTCCATGTCTATTACAGACCATAATATCCTGTCATTTCACCATGGTTACAATGTCCTGAACGATGAGGTACTCCTCAGTAAAGATCTAATTCCCTGCCTCCTGCTGTAATATTAATCCTGTCTGAACAAGGCTTTTTAAATTGTGTTATGGTCCGACATGTTTGTATTTTTACAACAAATTTTATGAGACACTCAGTGACAACAATGTTTGAGTTCTGGGGGAAAGTGATGCAGTACAGTGGTATGTATTTTATGATGGTGAGAAACAATGTTTTCTTGTTTCGTCGTGTTGTTCCAGTGCCGCGAGCCGCAGTGCTAAAGTCCCTTTAAAAAGTTTAAACACAGCAAACTTCAATCAATCAAAGCCATAGTCAAATCCAGTCTTTTTCTTTTAATCTCTAATCTTTTAATGGGTCTTTAATGAGCTTTGTGAAGGTTTTTTGTGTTTATGTATTTGAGCCTCTCATTTTTAACATTTCACGCCCACCAAAAAAAGCCCTAAAAAACAAAAACTCTAATTAATTAAATGGTTTTAGTGTTGGCCTAAACAGCATTTGGCAGGTTTCACAGCAGATTTTATAGACATTTTGTTTTTTGTCTTTAAATGTCCGAAATATTTAAGATTATCAACACAAATTACAGCAAAGAGTTAATGAAGCTGTAAAGTCTGTATTTCACGTTCTGTACCAGGATTTAGAGTCTCGAGTCCAACTCATACTAAATGAGGTCGTTATCAATATTTGAGTCCAATATGTATATTTATATAAACATAAACTCATGACCTTTTTAATAAGTTTGACAAAAATAATTGTAACTGGTAGCTTTTTCTAGTGTTTTCAACTGCATGAGATGCAGTATATTTTTTTATAAAGATCCTTGTATGTGGTTCCTAAAGAGGACATTTTACAGTGTAATAATCAACCTGTCTGGTGGACAAACTGAAATGGAGACACTGTTAGTAAAAGACCTCGAACATTCATCTGCTGACATTTACTGTTACTGATCCACAGACACTAATATTGAGAGATCTGGGAGAAGATCATATCGCCAGTGTACCAGCTTTAATGGTACTATTTGTTTAGAGATAAAGTTTTTGAGAAATGGGAGAAGTTGTAAATCAGAAACCTGTAAGAATATAAACTTAAACGGCTCCAATCCTAACTTTAAAATCCTAAAAAAAAAAAGACCTGCCGTTCAGCTTCTCCAGACCCAGAGTCCATCACTTGATGTCCCCAAACTGCTCATATTGATCTCTTTTCATTGATATTGATCCAAAGATTGATCCGTTGGCTCTGATGTAACTCTGAAAAATGTGGTTTGTTTTGTGCTCATATGATCTGTGTTTTATTAAACTGCAAAGAGAGCACACTCTACCTCGCAGGAGTTTTCCTGAACTATAATCTTTTTTTTTTCTCTTCAGGTGTCTATGTTCCAGAACAGGTGTGAGAGGTCGCAGTCTGAATGAATCCTGTGTGTGTTGTCACCTGCAGGTTTCTGATGGGAGACTCTGGAGGAGACGGCTACGACGCTCATCTGGGTCTGTACTGCTCACTGTGTAGTAACTGTTTTCTGTAAAGACTTTGCTGTCAGAGTGTTTAATTATTAACAGCAGGTCATTCTTTCACTGATCAGTAATGAGAGTCGACACAGCAGTTTGTTAGAAAACATAACTTATTAATCAGCACAAAGATCGCCGGACCGACAGCTGCTTTTCTCGTGTTTACTGCTCGGAAAATATCAAGAGGTGACTGAAAAACATGCAAACACAATAACTGATCAGTTGATCTACTTTTGAAAAAGTTATTAATAAATCATATAATAATCTCACACTTTCTGCTATATGATAGAATTTGAAGATGAAAACAAAAACAAATCAAACGGTCACAGAAGATATTTGTAAATTGATTCAACATGGGTGGTAAGTTCTTCACTCCAAGCTCCACCCACCAGGGACAACCGGTCCGACAAAAACAAAGACATTTTTAAAACAAAATGAAATGAAAAAAAAATTATTGTAAGTGTAATTTTTTCTTTTTTCTGTAAAAAAAAAAGAATTGTGTGTGTGTTTTGAGCGTCTCCGTCCAGAGATGGTGAGGACGACATTCAGACAGCCAATAGGATCAGTGCAGGACGGTCACATGGCGGTGACCTTGTCTTTAGTGCCGTCGACCACCAGGTTGTCGTACGCGTTCATGTCTTCTTTGCTACTGATGGACAAACACACTTATTAGTGTAGGAAGACATAATCATATCCTTATCTGAGGTAAAAGTGCTAATACCACACGGTGGAAATACTCCACTGCAGGGAAAAGTCCTACATTTAAAAATTTTTAAGTAAGTGTGTAAGTATTCTCAGCAAAATAAATATAAAGTATCAAAGTAAGGCAGGGAGAACCAGTAAAGTATGTAGCTGTTGATGGTCCTACCTGACCATGTCCAGGTGGGTCTCGTAGGGGTTTTCATTCGTAATGACATAATCATCTTCTCTCACCGACTCCACAGTGGTCTTGATCCTGCAGACAGACGCACTTTGTTAGGACTGCATTATTAAAAAAGGAGTTAGACTTGTTTATAAAATATATCAGAAAATTAAGATTTTAAGAGCAAAGCTAAGACTTTAGAGATACTCAGGTGAGTCCCATTTACAGCAGACACCAACAAAAGAAAGTCTATAAAGTCAAATATCTATATACTGGGATTTTTCAGCATTTTCTCTGCTCAGTTTAAGACTGTAACTAACGATTACTATAATTAAATGTAAATTGACCAAAAATAATTTTTTCCAGATGTCTTGTTTTGTCCAACCAACAAACAAAATATTCAGTTTACGGGGACAGAAAACTAATTATTTGTCATTCTTGCTCGATGAATGGTTGTTGATTTGTTTTCTGTTCATTTAATAATTGATACATTGATTGACTGATATATGTAAATGTTAACCTGTAGCAGAAGCAGAACATTAAAAATACTTAAATAAAGTAAAAGTATCTTAAATTCATACTTCAATATTGTACTAATACAATAGAGAAATATTCAAAATCCAGATTACAAACAAGGCAGCGAATTAAAATTATTTAAAATAGTTGACTACAATGTACTGTTAATTAATTGACTGACATTATAATTTATATTAACAGTAGTTAAACCTGCAATTTGTGTCAAGTCCATGTTTGTATTCAATCACTCATCTTCCCACATGATGGTTCCTGTTTGTCAAAATGAGTAAATATGATTAACAATATCAAACATTTACTAAAAACTGACTAACCTGCTGGGCTCACACCAGGCCTTCTTCACCAGGAAGCCGACGAAGGACAGGAAGAGGAAGCCGGAGACTGCGATGATGCCGGTGAGCCACTGAGGCAGCAGACGCTCACTCATCGCAGACTGAGCTGCGACACAAACACATACTCCGAGGTCAGAGGTCATCCAAACTCTCTTTTAAAATAAACCATGAGATAACCTTTTAGAATACATGTCTCTGTGACCCCATTACTAATAGTGACGTAAAAAGTCAAGTTTTCCCTCTAAAATGTAGTGAAATATAATTAGCATAAAATGGAATTACTAATCTAAAGTACCACAAACCTCACATTTGAATTTAAGCACAAAACTTTAGTAAATGTCGAGTTCAGTAAGAGAGAAGTGTGACGTGTGTCAAAGGTGTGTCTCCTTTATATAACCCCAATAATGATATTAACAGGAAATGAAAGCTGCTTCCTTGTACACTTAATATCGTTATCACCAATTACTTTTTCATTTAATCCTAATAAAACGTGTTAAATGCATTTAGAAGTTCCCAAAGGACAAACTGCTAATTTAGTCAAAAACCCAAATCAATTCAATTTCCACTGATATAAAGCAGAGAAAAGTAGCAAAACTCATTGTTTTAACAAACAATTGCTGGTTTTAGCTTCTCAAATAAGAAGATTTGATGTTTTTCTGTCATATATAATATTCAGTGGTGGAAACTACATTTACTCAAGCGCTGTACTATTTTTAGGTACTTTCTGTTTTTCTACTAACTTCTACCTCTACTCCACTACATCTCAGAGGGAAATATTGTACATTTTACACATTCAATTATTAAAAAATGTATAATCAACAAAATTATGATACGTTATTATACTGTACATTAAGCTACCCAGCACTACACTATATACAGTCTTTAAAATGAGCTCCACCTTCACCAGCTGCAACATTAAAGTGATGAACACGGCATATAATCCAAATATATAATAAATACTGTATATTATTCTGAAATGTGCTATTCTGCATAATGAGTACTTTTACTTTTGATATTATATGTTATATATTTTGATGCCAATACTTTTGTAGTCTTATTTTAGTAACATTTTGAATGCAGGACTTTTGTGTTTAACAGAGTATTTCTACACTGTGAATAAAAAAATCAAATAATATGCATAATATACATTGATAGTGAAAATATCGGTGGTTGCAGCTTGAAACACTCACTAACATGTTTTAATTGATTAATTTGAGCACTAGTATGACTAACATAAAGTAATATAAATGTGTTTTTATAGTTATTTGTCAGTAGAGTTGGAACAGCTCGTACCTGTCTGGGCCGTCACCGCTCCCACGCTCAGCAACAAACAGGAAATCACTGCACAAAACGTTCCCATCGCTGGTCCCTCGGCTCTGACGGGAGAAAAAACAAAGTTGTAAAGAATCACGACAAAGAGTTAAACCTCAAGCGTCAGACATCGAGTTGAATCTTCAACCCAGAGTGTGAGACTAACAGCAGAGTGAGATCAGGTGTTCTGTTAATGTTTAACTCAAACTCACAATAAAAACTCTGGTTCACAGGAAAAGCTTTTTTTATCTGCTCTCTGTGTTTATGGCCCAACTAAGAAGCCCACAGTTTCTGATTTCTCTCAGACGGACCGACAATCTGATCCTTAAGTCAATACAAGTATCATTTATTTATATCATTAAATTTTCAAAGGCATATTTTCCACTGGGGCTGAGAAGACGTTTTCCTTGTCTAATGGTTCACAATAATTAAAACTATCATTGCCAAAGTCAACAATGAACCTTTAAACTAAATAAATACCGTTGTATTTCTACCTTCACAACAAAGAGCTCTGTTCGTCTTATCTTTGATTGCTGATCAGTCAGTTTAAATTTTTTTTTGTGTGCTCCAAAAGGAGTTGAGATTGTTTTTCATTTAGCTAATGACATGCTAACTCCTGGACTTGGAAGTAAAGCTCAGTTATGACTTTAGATAATAAGCCAGTTAGCCGGACATGCTAACAGTAGCTTATGTTACAGCATGTACAGACACCTTATGTTTTATATACTCCTCTGTGGCTTTTTTATTGATGGGTTTGAGCTGAATTAGAGGGCGTCATTACCCTTAAAGAAGCATTAGTGTTTTGCAAATTGTAACGGAACATTACACTGAAAATCTACCATTCAAGAATCAAATACTCACCTGTAATGTGGGAAGGGCCCTCCAAGCAGTTTGGAGCTCGCATCTTCACACGGCAGCTGTAGTCAGTTTAGTTTTACAGCAGTTACAATATTCACATCGAGTCCTGCTATGTCTACTTTTAAAACACAAAATTATGTAAATGTGTTGTTGCTAGCACCTTTTGCTGTTTACATTTTTTGTATTCAACCATATTTTGGTACGAATATGGGGATTCCAAAAACCTAAAAAGATGTTTTAATACATGCTGCATTCAAGTCCCTTAGATGCATCCTACTAACTCATCATCCAGGGCATCATCCCCGGAGTTCCTGTTTCTCTCATCTGGCAGGTTGCCACTATTAAAGGTTACCTCTGGATCATGAATCGTGGCTGCGCCAGTTGCTCTGATCCTGTCTGACGCTCACGCTAATATATATATATTTTTTTTGGAGACACCGGGAAGCTTTTTATTGACATCTTCCTGGATCCATCTTTTTAATATATACGATCATATTATCATTTCTGTCACATGGATTGTTTATGTTGTATTTTTTTTTTCCTATGTTGTATATTCTGTACACACGTCATCTACTGCACGTCTATCCGTCCTGGGAGAGGATCCTCCTCAGTCTCTCCCTGAGGTTTCTTCCATATTTCCTCTTTAATTGTGGGGTATCTTTTAGGGAGTTTTTCCTTGTGTGGTGCGAGAGTCTAAGCACAGAGGCTGTCGTATCCTGTACAGTCAGTAAAGCCCACTGAGACAAATGTGTAATTTGTCATATTGGGCTATATAAATAAACTGATTTGATTTGATTTCTTAACTATCAAAATATATTTTCCCTTATTGTATGTTTTGAACCCTCCCTAGAAGATGGAGGCCCCTGGAGGTCCTGGGTGTGTCCTACAGTATGAGACAGGTGGAGGAGCGTTTGGCTCCGAGCATGCTCATGAGGTTCAGGTTGAGCTGAGCCGGGTTGTAGTCCTGAAGGTCGGACCCGGGGCTCTGCTGGTCGTCACGGTTCTTCTTGTCCCTGGAAGAGACCCGGTACTGGGCCTTGACGTTCCTCAGAGGGTTGTAGTCCGGACTGATGTGCTCCGGGCAGCGAAACACCTCTCTGATGACGGAGCCCTGCTGAGACAATGCCACAAAGCCATTCCTGAAGGTCACCATCCTCACGACGGGGGAGTAGACGTACTGAATGTACAGCAGGTTTCCTGACAGGAAGAAACAAGAAAATACAAACAGCTGAGTGTCAAAACGGCCTCTTTATTCAGAGAGACTCGCCTGATAATCACATTGAATTCTCATTTTGTTCATGTGAGATGATTTTCGGTTTACCAGTGACCCCCATTGACATTTTCAGTGGACACAGAGGCTGTGGTAAACTGAGGTTATAAGCAACAGTTAACTTAAAGGGATAGTTTGGATTTTTTATTGACAGGGAACTGAAACCATTTTCTATGCTCTCTTCAAAGCAGAACATGGCAGTCGCTGGTGTACCGCGGCTTCGATCAGTTAGTTTGTTTGTGTTATTCTGTGACTTTGGTGAATCTGAAATAACTCTTCAAAACACCAAAGTCACAGAATATCACAAACAAACTAACCGACTGAGGCAGCGGGAGACCAACAATGGCTTCAGCTTCCCGTCGGAAATGTTTGTCGGTAAGGTAAAGTGGTGAAAATATTCTTAAAATAGCATACACTTAAACGTGCAATGTGTAGTTCCAAACCACCACAAAATAAATAGTGGGCAGTATTTAGGACGTCGGATGAGCCAGCGCTAGTCAATTAGCATGCTAATTTCAGTAGATATCTCTGCAACACAATGAAATTGAAATGAGAGAAATGCTGAATGAGAGATTGTATTGAGGAACAGAGGCTAGACAGGAATTGACGACACGACTTTGGCTCTCTATAGCAGCGTAGCTCGCCCTGATCCAGGACCATTAACTATATACCACAGTCCTGCAGGGCTATCTGCAGTAATTCAGATATTTCAGTCACAGACCCGCTTATGAAACTGGAAAAATGTTGAAAATGTGAGGGACCAGCACGTACCTGTAGCGACGTCCCACACTTTGACCGTTCTGTCCTGAGATCCAGTGAAGACGAACTGATCGCTGTCAGAGAAAGCAGCAGAGAGGATGCCTTCGAAGAAAACACCCTGAACATCAACAAAACAAGTTAAGACTGAAGACCTGAAGAGACTGGGACATAGTGTTATTGTACATAATTACAACATACTGACAGGAACACTTTATTTTAACGCCCCTATTTAGCATTTAGAATCAGGATTATTAATGCAGATATAAGGTCTTTTTAAGTGTTTATTAATGTACAGAATTGTTCAACAACTACAACTCCTTCTTCATCCATAACATACTAATGTATAAATAGATAATGGATGACAACCTAATATAACAGAGTTGTAATTGTATAACATATAATTAACATATAGCATATAACATGTCTTCATTGTAGAAGTTAGACGTTATAATAGAAGTTATAATTGTTGATCAATATTAACATTAAAAACGATATGTTTACATTACTGTGTATAAATGATCAATGGGGGGAGTTCAAGTAAAATGTTACCAATATTTCATGAGTAAAATACAAGATTGGGTTTATCTTTCCTTTGTATCGTTTCCTGCTTGGAGAAGAGAAATGTATTTCTAAATCTGATATTTAATCAGCCTCCTGTTTTTTTTAGTCAAGTCTTAGTTGACTAAAAGTCTGGGCATTTTGGTGTTATCTTAGTAAAAGATAACAATTTTAGTCTAGTTTTAGTCAATGAAAACTGTTTACATTTTATACTACTTTTGCTTTGCGGACCAGTGTGGTTTAGTGCCACCTAGTGGTGAGGTTGCAGATTGCAACAGACTAAATACCCCTCTGCTCACCCCTCGCTTTCGATGTTGGAGAACCTACAGTGGCCTTCAGGTGACGTAAAAACATGAAAGGCCCTCACTAGAGCGTGTTTGGTTTGTATACAGGCTGAGTACACTGTGTACTCCGTGGAAGAGACCCGCTGCCTGTGTTGATATGAGAGGTTTATTCTAAGCTGACAAAAAAACAAAAATTCCTAGTTTCAGGTGATTATACACAAAACATAGTTATTAATATTATATTTAATTTCTGCCAATAGATCCCCCTAAATCCTACACACTGGACCTTTAAGTAAAAGTACAGAGTACTTCTCCCACTATTGAAAATTAGTGCAGTCATGTTTAAATGTATACAGGCAGTGGGGGAAACATCACATGGTTAATTGCAGATGTACAGTAGCTCTGACCCTGTACTCCATGGTGTGGTCCAGCACCAGCGGGCTCAGGGCCCACAGCCTCTGGACGGCGTCCTCTGACCCCACCAGGGCGTGGGTCCCCCAGTTACTGGCTGTCACACAAGTGACTCTGCTGCGATGAGGCTCTAGACTAGAGCTGCTGCCGCTGCTGAAATCATAGAGCTTCACCTCCCCGCAGCTCGTCCCGTACAGCAGCCTGCGGTCGGACAGCAGGGCCATGGAAGACAGCGGGGCGTGGAGGAGAGACAGGGGGAACCCCTCCAGGGGTCCCTCCACCGTGGGGAAACTGTCTCTGGTGGTAATCTCAAACAAACACACAGTGTCCTCATAGGCCACCGCCATGTGCTTCTCCTGGGAGCTGACGGCCAGGCCGAGCACCCTGGAAAGGCTCTCTGGAGGGGGGATGCAGAGCGTCTCCTGGGGCAGGGCTAACGGGTAGATGAGGACAGTGCCGGTGGTCAGACCGCAGAGCAGCAGCTGTTTGTGCTGAGCTAACTCCAGACAGCAAACCTCTGCAGAGACAGCCAAACGCTCCGATAGAGAACCTGCAGGGAGATCCAGGAAGAGGTTTCAGAGTCTCCACCTGCTGTACATGCTTTTAGAAACAGTGAGACATATTAGCTTCCATTACTTGAACACGATTACTTCTATGTTCTAGAAATTAGGCAAGCTAGTGGAGGTAAGCATATATTGCCAAAACCACAAACAAGTACATCTCTTTGCCCATGCTCTGACTTTGCACCAGCAGTGACCTGTGTTGTTCCAGCTAATGACCTCCGTCTGGCTCTGCTGTCGGACGTAGAAAACCCGGTCCGCGTCTTTAGTGACGGCGACTTGGGCGCATCCTGCAGGGACACGGGCGGTGGGTTTGTGGCGGGTGTCATATTTCAGACTCCACAGATGGACGTTGGCTGCAGCCGTCGAGGCTGAAATCACGGAGTCGTGATACAGAACAACAGAAGTGACAGGTGAGTCTGAACCACCCAGAGTGTCCAACAACGCACTGGTGGTCACCGACCAGATCTGACAAAGAAAGTTCACACAGAATAAAAGGAACACATAAATACTGCCGCTGTGACAGTCACAACTGTTGATGCAACTCACATTTTGAAGTTTTAACATGTAGTTTGAAGCAGCTGGATTATCCAAGTGTGGAACCGCTTGACGGTTTTTACTGTGAAGCAGCTTTAACTGTGAAATAAATGGCTGGATTCATTTTACTGTAAAGCAGGTAAAAGGGCTTTAACTGTGAAGCAGCTGGAGGGCTTTTATTGTGAAGCAGCTGCACAGGCTTTTACAGTGAAGCAACTTGAAGGATTTTAATATGAGGCAACTTTGGGGTCTTTACTCAAACTGTGAAGCAGCTAGAGGGCTTTTACTGTGAAGCAGCTGTCAGCACATCAAATTTACCATCTACATCTACCGTTTCTTAGTTTGTTACTCGTATGAGTTGGTCAGCTGCTCCTGAGGCGAGCAGTCGGCAGTCTGATGAGACGCAGGCGGACAAAACGCTGTCGTCGTGTTGGAGGTCGAGGAATCCGTCCACAGAGTCTCTGTCGATGTTGAAGAGGCTCAGAGTCCGATCTCTTCCTGCAGACGACAAACTCACGTCAGCTGGAACGCGTTAAACTTTCGTTCACACTGAGAATGTTTACATGCACATGAGAAACAGGAAACAGAATCTGATTTTTGATCCTTCGTGATTTAGCCCGACAAATGTTGGACATGAAGAAAGACTCGGCACTGAATCAAGTGTTTTGGAAATGTATCAAAAATAATTTAATAAAAGATTCCAGTATATTTTTTTAATTTATACAGAGGAAACAAACTAACCAAGAACTGTTTGTTTTCTGTGTTTGTAGTTGCAGCTTGTTTTAGTTTGAGAAACATTAAGTTATTTCATTAGTTAAATCAACAACAAAGTTGTACCTGCTATCAGGATCTTTTCATCTTCAGTGACTGAAAGCAAAGAAGGAACCAGAGGAAACTTGACGGCTGTGTGTGTCCCCGTCCTGGAAATCTGCAGACAAGAAGGTAAATATCATCATCGTGAGTTTTGATCATGTGTAGCAGAAGTAAATGATAAATGCTATCAGATTATAAGGCTATCGTGTTCGGCTTTGGCTGTGAGCTATGAATTGTGGTGGAGGAAGTATTAGGATCCTTCACTTAAGTAAAAATACTATTACCAAACTGTTAAAAATACTCTGTTACAGTAAAGCTCAGATAAATGTGGTTAAGTAAAATTGAATTACATTTAAACAGATATAAACCTTAACATAATAGTATGATATTCAACATAAGATATACAGCTATAAAGAAAATGTCTTCATATTTAACAAATGTAATGTTTATTAACTTGTTTGGTTTAAATGTAACTGACAAACTGTTTCAAACATAACCCATTGTGAAAGCTGTGGTTAAAGACTGCATTTTGAAGGGTAAAGGAGATTAACAAGATAGACACATTTTTTTATGCATTACTGATGTTTATGGATTTTAAGGTGCCTTTTTATGGACCAAAATGTTACAGTATTATAGTTATTCTAAAAAAGTGTCACAATTGCAGGTTTATTATTCCTTCCTGCTCTAAAGGTCTGCAGACATACTTGCTCAGGCTGTCATGCATTTTGCTCACCAAAAAGACCAAAGCAGATGGCTGAAACACACCTGATAGAGGAAGCCTTCTTTAGAAACGGCGAACACTTTCCCACGTTTTGGCAACTTAACAGATTTCACAAGAGTCAAACTTCTCTGTGAGTTATCCAGCCGAGTTCTCGCACTTTGAGTCCCATTAACAGGATGAGATGTTCTGATGAGACCAGAAGTACACAGAGAAACTACAGATTCTCCCAGAACTCCCAGAACCACCGACCCATCATCATCATCACTGCTGCTGCTGCTGAGGAGCTCAGCTCCGTCCAGCTTCCACACCTTCAGCTGCAACAACAAGAACTATTATTCTGAACACAAACCTGAACCTAACTACAACTACTAGTAGGAATAGTAGTATTAATTGTGAATATGTATATCAGTAGTATTAGCATTGGCAAGTTAGTAGTAGTAGTAGTAGTAGTGAATATTATACACTGACGTCTGATAACAAGAATATGGCAGAAATGTTTAGTTGGCTTTCCATATAGTACCTGTGTCCTGGTGTAAACAAAGATCAGCTGTTCAGACAGGTGGAGGTGTACTGAGGAAGGGGCGGGGTCAACAGGCACCGCCTCCTGGATGCAGAGCAGCTGTTGGCCGTCCACCAGGCTCCACCTTCTCAGAGTGCCGTCAGCAGCCAATGAGAGGCAGTGGGCGGAGCTGTCAACCACTTTAACAGACAAAACCGCACCTGCACACAGATACGTCATACATTTTATTAATAATAATATTATTTAATTAGTAATATTCTTTGATGAACACAGACTGACCCGTGTGTCCCAGCAGTTCTTGTATGAACTGCTGGTTAGCGAGGCTCCAGACCGCCACCACGCCACCATCTGAACCTGCAACCAGAAGCTCCGCCTCCACACTGATGTCCACACAGAGCACGCCTGAAAACACGACTGCAGTAAAACCTTCACACCTCTCAATACTCGTACTCAGGGCTGAACCACTTGAGGAAAAAAGCTAGTTTTACATTTTTCTGACCAGAAGAAAAATCTCTCTGACGTGACTTAGGCAGAAATCATGTTCATTGACAAGTTAATGTATTAAAGTTGGATTCAAGTTACGTTCAGTCACGTTTATTTACGTTATGTCTTTTAATTCTTTAATAGCTCCAAGTAACGTTAGCTAACCTATTGCTTACTTTCTAACTTACCATTAGCTTTATAGGGACAGTTTTCGGCGACAGAACGTGCAACAAATGGCAAAGAATAAAATGACAAAATAAAACTAAATTAAGTTACGACTAACGTCTGAAGGTTTTACACTCGACAGACAAAGTACAGTTGTGACTGCTGGTGTAATTGAAATTAACAGACGCTGGCTAAAACTTTTACCTTTTTTACAGTTTGCCGAAACACTGTTTAAATTATTGAAGCTAGGACTAAATTCTTTTGAAATTACACATTTTCTAAATATAAATTATATATATTTATATTATATTAAAAACCATGAATGATTCAGCTCTACTTTAACTTTATGCTTCTTTCAGAGTAGTGACTTAATATTTCTGACCTCCCTGCAGTCCTGTCAGTGTGTGTTGTAGTGCCCCCCCTGGCTGCTGCAGGAAACTGCACTTAGGAAGGAGGATCGGCTCGGGGCACGTCAGTAACCACTCCTCACATTGGCTACACAGTCGGCCAATTACAGCGGGGAAAGGCGCGGCCAAGGAGCAGAGCCTGGCCAACAGCTCGGTGTAAAACAGAGACATGTCTGGAACCAGATTGGAAAGCAAATTACTGCATTTGTTTGCACTTTATACACATTTTTCAATAACTTCTTATTTTATTTATTTTGGTTTAAAATATTTTTTTATTCTAAAAGTAAAATTCTGAAGGACACATCTTATGATTGGAAACATTTGGAACAAAAATGGTCAAATATTGAGACAAAATAACTAACCCATGTGACCGTTCAGGAAGTCCAGACTGGCTTTGATCAGGAGCAGAGTGTCTCGGAGAAGTCTGGTCTCAGTGCAGTCCATGTACTGGGAGCACTGGTCCAGGTCCTGGATCACACTGGACACCCCACACACCCTGCTCTTACAGTACAGCCACTCAGCACTGGCTGAAAAACAGCAACACTCATACTAATCGTACTTAGAAACAATACTGCTACTTATACTTGTGTTTAAGTATGTTTAAATATTATTATTTTTTCCTTCTGTGTTTTTGCACCAAACTTTTTTATACTAATGAATGAATGAATAATGACTACAGTGAAAACAAACATGCTTATATAGTTAAAAAATGACAAATTTAATGTCAAAAATGTGATTATTGCAATGACTGAAAAGATATATATGTATATACTGTATATTACATTATTTCTAATGTAATATGTATTTCTCTTTGTTATAATATCTGTGTTTTTGAAAACATGTTTTGATATTTAAAAGGTGGTATATTTGAATGTGCTTTTATATTATATGTGCAATACTGTAATCAATCAGATCATTATGTTTTAATCATTTAACTTAAACCTTTTTCGTGTGTTGGTCTCCACAGCAGGAGATGTATGGAACAATAATACTAACATAATATTAGTATTTATACTGGGCCTCTTCCCACATCTTACCGATGACTTCCTGTCGCAGCTCGTCCCACAGACCAGCATGCAGAAGGTGATAGGGAAGCTCCTGGAGCTTCCTGATGTTGGCCAACCCTGGAGCAAACCACAGCGGCTGGGGCGGGACCTGTGACACCATGCAGCCAATCAAAATGCACCATCAACAGACAGGTATTCACTTCTGTAGCGGAGTTGCTGGTATATCATAGCAGGTAAGTAGAGGGAATGACTGCTGCCACAATAAAATCTAAGACAAAATTTCATCATTCAGAATAAAAGTTTTATATTTTTTAGCTTCAGTACAATGACTTAACTTTGTAGGAGAATCTATTTTGTTGGTACCTTTCTGTCAGAGAGGAGCAGTGACAGACCCGGCAGAGCCACCGGCTTGAGTTTCCCCGACCACCGACCCAGGAAGTACTCTGCCAGTATCCTGAGCCTCCGTCCCCGCCGCTCTGATGTCAGATAACGGGCTGAAACTGCCTCACACAGACGCCTGAACACACACACACACACACACACACACACACACAAAACTACATGTACATCAATTTGACCTTTGACCCATGTGATCATTTATCAACAAAAAAAAACGTCTTTACCGGTTGTTGAAGGCGATGGCAGCAACCCCGCCTATCCAGCGCTCCTCCAGCTGATCCTCGAGGTCCCGTCTGAGTCGAGCCCAGAGGAGGGGAGGCAGCCGGATCAACGAGGGGGTCGGAGGAAGGGAGTACCTGTACACCTCACTGATGATGTCATCATCCAGGGACATGACATCACGCAGTTCAGCCTCCAGCAGACCTTCCCTGATGAGTTTGTTTTCATTGTTTTTAGCCTTGTTCATTGGACGATGAATTTAAAATAATTACTGTCATTATTGTTATTTTTGTAGTTCTAACACTGTAGCTATACATGATTCAGATATAATCTGGAGTGAAACACTCAAACTCAATGTCATTTTCTGTTTATTGCCAATATTTTATTATTAAAGAAAGAAAAGATACCTTCCAAAAGTCCCCTTTTGCTGATTGTACGCCCTGTGCTTGCAGAAAGCTATTTACTTATTTTTTTCTACACCTATGTAGAGGGAAAATTTGTGTCCATACAGACCATCAAATCGCTACCTTTTATACCATATTTTCATAAAAAAAGTAACGTCACCATTCTGTCATATGCGCCACACACTTTGAACAACATCCTTACTTTTCCTTCTAAAGTCTTCATCTTATCTACAAACAAACACGTGTCAAGTTGAACAAGCTCCAAATAAAAGTCTACTGTCTAAAAGTGCAGCTTTAGCCTCGGTAGATAATTAGCTGTAGCATAAAATAATAACAAGAACAACGAGTTACACGACAGTTTCCTCACCTTGCCAGAGCGATGTACCCTAAGGCCCCTTCAACCAGTTCCTTCCCATGTTTCTCCTCCAGCATCAGGAAGAGCTGTGACATCACTTCCTGTGTGTTGGTCCCCAGATGTGTTGCTGTGGGCGGGGTGAAAGACGTCCAGCGTTTGGCTGCAGACAGGATCAGTTTGAGGTGCAGAGGGCAGCCGGTCAGCTCAAAGCTCTGCAGCGTGGCGTCGCTCTGCTCAGGGGTCAAAGTTCGCTGAGATTCTTGCAGGTATGACTCTATCATCTGTTTTCCTTCGTCACGAGACAAACGCTCCACTTCAAAGAAATTCACCAAACTTTTCAACTTTAGCCGCATGTTAGCAAATGCCTCACTGTTGGTATCCATAGAAACCAGCAGGTAGACGTTGGGCGGGAGGTTGGCAGGCATCCAGCGGAGTTTGTGAGCGTGATGTTGGTCTGAAAGCTGATCCAGAGCATCAAGGATGATGAGCAGAGTGTTCCCCTGCTGGGAAACCTTGGTGAGGACGTTCCTGAAGAACCGGAGCAGCTCCAGGTGAGTGTTGGATGTCAGAGGCGAGGGTGGAACCAAACCATACGCCAAACAGATCTGGAGGCAGATGCTACGGAGGACGTGGTTAATGTTGGGTCTCTGAGGATGATGAGCCGACAGCAGCCTGATCACCACCGCCGACTCGTCATCAAGGAAGCTACGCATCTCCTGCGCCACTTTGCACAGCAAAGACGTCTTCCCCATCCCAGCAGCCCCATGCACCACCAGCGGGCCATGTTGCACGTTGGTAGATTCCCAAATGGTGCAGCAAAGCTTACCCAGAAGACCCTCCCTGCAGTAGAGACCTCTGCACAACTCGGTACTCATGGCGACGTGCCGTCCAACTTCTTCAACCACACAGTCTGAGATATTCTCCTTTCCTTTATCAATGCTCCCCCAAATCTTCTTCCGCCTTCCCTCCACGGGCGAATTAACCACCGCTACGATCCTGGCCTTCATCTGCGAGACGAACTGCTCGCAGACGATGTCCAGGTACTGCGCGTGCTCTTTACGTTTGGGGTCGATGCTTCCTTTGCTGAGCTCCACGCAATTCAAGTTGAGGATCTTCTGCAGCGTGACGTAGAGGCGAGATTTGAGGCCGGCGAGGAGTCCCTGAGCTTCTGCGTCTAGCAGGCCATCAGCAGTCAGGTCCATGTACTTGGCGAGACGTTTGGGACCATCCTTCACCCTCTGGCGTGGAATCTCTCGCACAAAAAGCAAAGCTGAGGTTTCGCTGCTATCCTTCCACAAACCCTGCTCGAATTCTTGCTCTGTGACTGTGGACGAGAAGAAAGAGAGGCTCAGATCTCCCAAATACTTTGAGAAAACAAAGGACGAACTATGTGAGACGTCTCTGACCTGATGTGAAGAAGTGTTGTTTCTGCTCCGCTGTTATGTCACCAGCTGCCTCTGCATCCTTAGCGGCGGAGCGTAGGAGCTGCAACAGTTGAGTCTCTGTGAAACGCCAGGAAAGGAGGTTGTTGTCATGCTGCGGGCCATTCTCAGGTCGGAGGTCGTTGTAGTAGGGGAAGTGAGTAGTGATTGGCTGAAGCATGTAGGTGGGTGGGACCGCATTTTTGTCTTTTAAGAACCACTGATTTAGCTGCTTGGCACCTTCAGGGTTTTTGTAGAGTTTGGACAAAAGGACTTCAAACTGCTTCTCCGGGACGAGGCGAGGAAGAGTTCGGTAGCCATACCGGTTCCCCAGCATAGCCTTTGGAGCCCAGACACAGGAGAATAAATAGAAGAAGTATGAGCTGAAAGATAATCCTGGATTTATCACATGCTTCCGCTTTTACTTCCACTCCAACAGAAACGTTTAATAAAAAGATCCAATACATAACCATCCAAAAGACTGATATTTAGTGGCTTCACAGTGATTTTTGTTTAATTGTTACACAGAGAAAGAAAATGTGTTTTCTATTGTGATGAATATTGTGATCGTCATCTCTGTAGATTTCTTCTGCCTGGATAATAAAACAGACCACTCCTTGAAGGAAATCCTTTTCCAGAATATTAACAAAAATTCAGTTATGGCAGGAATGCAGTAGTGCACAGCTGTCTGTTGCACCAGCTATACACAAGTTCTGTCTAAGTCCACACTAAACGATACGTTAAAACTTGTTATTTTGATACTATAGCTTTGTCGATTATTGGTTGCACCACGGTAACATAAGGTTCATATTAGCTACTTTGTCATAAAGTCCACACTAACCAAAATAGTGTTGCAGAAAATTATGTTTTCAGTTACTGTGTTCAAGAAGTGCATGCAAAAACAAGTTTCTCATGTCCAATTGTCTTTGAAAACGCCTTTAAAGCCAAAGTGGCTCACATAATCACTCAAGAAAAGTTCTCAACAGAGCTCCAGTTTGAAAAAGATTAAAAACACAGCTCTTCTGCAAGAACAGCTGAAAAGTTCACATCAGAACAACCTGAGCTATGAAACTGAGCTCAAAGCTGAAAAAGAGACAAGTCACAACCTTCAGAAACAGCTGGAGAAAGAGATTCAGACGCGTTCTGAAAAGGCGTCAGAGGACCTGGAGGCCATAAATCAACTGATGGCTGAGAAGGTCACTCTGCGTCAACAGATGGACGAGGACATCCAGGCACTGAACAAAACCATGTCTGAGAAAGAGCAGTTTGCCAAACAGCAGGAGGACCTGATGTCTTTGGAGGACACTCAGGTTCAGAACATGGAACAGGAGATCCAGACCCTGAAGAAGACTGTCTCTGAGAACCAGCAGTTTGCCAGAGAGCAGGAGGACCTGATGTCTTTGAAGGACACTCAGGTTCAGAACATGGAACAGGAGATCCAGACCCTGAAGAAGACTGTCTCTGAGAACCAGCAGTTTGCCAGAGAGCAGGAGGACCTGATGTCTTTGAAGGACACTCAGGTTCAGCACATGGAACAGGAGATCCAGACCCTGAAAATAACTGTTTCTAAGAAAGAGCAGTTTACCAGAGAGCAGGAGGACCTGATGTCTGTGAAGGACACTCAGGTTCAAGACATGGAACAGGAGATCCAGACCCTGAAAAGAAGTGTCTCTGAAAAAGAGACTATTGCCAAACAGCAGGAGGACCTGATGTCTGTGAAGGACACGCAGGTTCAAGGCATGGAACAGGAGATTCAGACCCTGAAAGAACAACAAGCCTCAACCAACCAGGAGCTGCTCACTCAGCTGCAGGCTGAAGAGGAGGTCAGTCAGGGCCTCCGAAATTAACTGGCCAAGCTCAAAAAAGAGCAGGAGAACTCCCTCAATGTCATACATGATATTGAGCTGCTCGAAGAGATTGAAGACTCTGAGAAAATGCTTAAGAAGAAATCCTCGGCCTGGAAAAGATTCAGACATCGCATTGGTTTGAGGAAGAGGAATGCCAGACCCCCCACACTTAAACTTTATGTTTGACTTTGATTAGCCAAATTAAGTGAATCTAGACACCACATTTTAATTTCAGATATTAAGTTCAACTAATCAGGGATTGTTTGAGTCTTCAGCGACTGTCGAACACCAAACATCCAATGCCATTTGATCTCAGCTTCACCTTGATCAATTAAATCATTTGTCAAGCAAAAATAGAAAAAACATCCACTTGTTTTAGTTTCTCCAATGTGAGGATTTGCTGTTTTTCTCTGTTTTATATCACAGTTAACAGAATATATTTGATTCTTGGACTGTTGATCGGACAAAACAAGACATTTGAAGATGTCCCCTTTAGAAAAGTTTGGTGGGCATTACCAACCAAATAACAACAAAATAGCCAACGTACTTTTCAATAATGAAAAAATATATATTTTGCTACATTAAAGAGCAAACATACAGCTAACAAGTAAAAACAACTACAGAGGGAGGTCATTGTAAATGAATGGCCATTACTGAAGAAATGCAAACCACAAATATTATCAAAAAGGTTTTGTTCTATTTTGTATTTTTCCAGGACTGGTAAGCTGCACCAAAGGATGCAGATTTCCTTGATGTGTGAGATGTGATTCATGTCGCAGCTGTAATAAGAGGATACAGACTGGACACACGAATGCAACATATAAATAAATCAGTCAAACTATGTTTTAAAGAATTTGATTAAACCACAGAGGATCATGATATGATACATGACTTTAAAAAAAAAAAGTACACATATAGCTTGTGCTTTTTCCACAGAAGATCTTTGATATTATCTAAACGATAAAGATGATAAAAATCTGACTTATAATTTTAGGAAGACGAGACACTCACGATGAAAGCTGGACCTGCTGAAATCCTCTGACAGCTCTCGATCTCCTGCAGGGAGATCTCACAGGCCTCGTGGTCTCCGGACGTGATGCTTCGAATCCCCCAACGCAGATCCACTACCTGAACAGGAAGTGACCTCACTGATAAATGAGCATGTATTTACTGAAACTGCACATTATATATCATATTATTAGTTACTGGAGTTCTTTGTCTTAAACTTAAACATTTAAATAAAAAAACTGACCTCAAACACCAGCCCCAGGCTGCGACAGAAAGCAAGGACTTCTGGGTAAGCTTTGTCCAGCAGGGCTTTCCTCTCGCTGCTCATATCTGACAAGAAAGCAAAGGTTAGATTAATTGTTCAGCCCTATTGTAAAGGACCTTAAAAACAACTTTCTGAAAGAAACCCGTTAGGGAGGTTTTATAATAGATGAAAAATAAATATAAACATTCCTTTAAATGAATTAAAGGACTTAAAGTTTATCTGACAACGAAGCTCTATTGTAAACGCAAAATATACAAAAATATCCCTTCAGTGATCCATACTTTAGGAAAAATCGAACTTTTGTCACAACGCAGACTAACTAATCCTGCAATTAAAGGAACATTCCAGTGTTTTTAAACGTTTTAGCCCATAAAGCAGAAAACTGGTGTTTGTAACTTTGATAGAAAAGTTACACACACATTTAAAATACAAAGGTACATTTTAGCTCTGCTTTACACTGTTAAGGTCCGTTACAAAAAACCTCATTGTTGACATAATTTGTGCACAAATGTTAGTTCTCATACTCTCTCCACAAATCCTTTCTACACATTCACCAACATGAATTTGCTCACAGGTAAAGCATGATGATTTATAACCATAGGCTTTCAAATGATTTCTCAACGTTTCTTCACAAGTTTAAAATCTTTAATTTAGCCCAAAAACCTTCCTGTCAGTGCAACACACACCTGTCGCTTACAGACAGAATAAGTAATCCAGGATTTGGTCAATATAAGATTAGGTAAAGAGCATACACTACTCTGACCTGTGAATGTGGAGCTGATAAAGACTCTAATCATGTTGGAGCTGCTCCTCGTCCTCTGATCTCCATCCGTCCGTCCTCTCAGGACGTCCTGCAGGCAGACATCGCCTCCTCCTGCTGCTCCTGCTGGACGCTCCGCCATCGTCTTCTTCTTCAGACTGCTCCTGTTGTCTGGTCTTCCCTCCCTCAGCTGCTTTTCAGTCTGTTTGCTTCCCTCAGAGAGTTTCCTCCACAGCAACCAGTGCTCCCTCCTGACCAGCGGTTGCATCCCAGTATATAGTATAGTATAGTATAGTAGTAGGCCTACACAATGTTTTTTGTTAGGTAATATCAAGAAATAACTGCATGAGACCAACATATTTATAATTTTCTGTCCTGACTGGAATGTTCCTGTCACTGACGTGAATGTTTGTTAAGGGCCGTTCTAAATAAAAATCTAAACATTAACTGGTTTAAATCGTTTTAAATGTTTTATTTCATGCTACTTTCTTGAAAATATATTAGTAGAGTCATACTTTCAAGGCTTGTATACTGTAATGTAAAGAAAGTAGAGTAGGCTATGTTGATAACATGGACACCTTGTACCACTGAATTCTTCTGTTTTAATCTAGATAAACACATATGTTTGGTTTAAATGAAAATATAGCCTAGCTAACCTGAACTGGAACAATTGAGCTGTTAGTTAACCTGAAACAAACTATTTTAGTTTGCAATTTAACTGTTAGCTGACCTCAACTAAACCGTTTTAACTGCTTAAAAAAGGGGGCTATCCCAACAGCTAGCTTTGTAATTACATCATATAAATCTCCCAAATTAGCTTTTTTTTGTTGTTTCACATATTTGTAGTGGTTTGTAAAAAGTGTATAGTTCCTATTGGATTTTAGTTAGCTGTAACCATCAGTGACAGTGGCGTTTAAGCTACTTTGTCATAATCTTTTTTGACTCGGCATTAGCTTCTACATCCTGTTAGCTTAGTGAGCTCATAGGTTTTAGCTTGACCAGTTAAAGCCAGTGCCATTGAAAGGAAGCGTCACGACTTCCATAGACTTATGTTGTAATCGGAAAAGCCGGAAGTAACACGTGTGGTGGAGCAACCAATAGTCCAAACACTGGATAGTTCCAGCGTTGAACCCCATTCATTTTCAGCATTTCACAAGCACTCTGGTGACTTATTGAAATTACTGAAATGGATGAATTTTCTGACACGTTAGCGCATTAGTTGACCTCTCATGAATCTAAAGCCAGCTTTAGTTAATGTTTATCGTAAGATAATATCTAACGTTAGCAACACTTCGCTAGCTAAGATGTAATGTAACGTTAGTCGACCTACATTTACTTCAAATTATTTGCCATATAATTTTTTTTTTCAACACATAAAAGGAACACTTAATCCTTCAGTTTGTCACAAACATTCAAAATCAACCCAATATTTCCCCCTGACATAAAGAATTATATACATATATACATTTAGAAGAATAAAGCAGCAGAAAATAGAAATAGTCAAGTAAAGTACGAGTACCTCAAATTTGTAAGTAAAAGTACTTAGTTACTTTCTACCACTGCACATTTGCCACTCTATATACTTATATCGGACTGTATTTTTATTATACCTCCAGCTGTTAATTCTGTATATAATTTATTACAGAATTGGAGTTGTAGGAAGGTGGATTTTGTTTTCACTTTTAATGGAGCTAGGCTAACAGTTTCCCCTTGCTTGTCTTTATGCTAAGCTAGGCTAAAAACATCCTGGACATTTTTCTGTAGGCCTACTGGAAACACCAAGACATAACTTACTTGTACATTCTGTAAAATAAACAAACTTCACGTGCTAATTAGGTGTGAGGCCATTCAAGGGAACCTGAGGATTTCCAAAATATTTGTATTAGATGTAATGTTCTCTGTGGGTTTTAGTATCTGTACCAGCTGGAATTATACTACACACATTGTATCAGCTCAGCTGACGTTGAACTCACCTGTGTTTACAAAGTGGGGGCCTGTGGGAGTCCGGGGGGCCCCAGGGTCCGCCACCAACAGCTGCAGCTCAATGCTAATTAGACTGAAGATGAGGCGAGGATAATGATGATAACAAAGCAGCTGCACCTGACCCTTTTACACAGTTACAAACATTTGGGTTAACAAACTCTAAATAATGGAATACATATTATAACTATTAAGGGTATTAATTGGTGTATTAAATATATATAATATATGTAATAAATAATAACTATCAAATCACTGATTGACTGGTGCTTTAATTGTTATCCTCATATTCCAGACAGTATAATTAATTGTTACATTATTTGGCAAATTCCATATACAAAAATAGATTGATTCACATTGTGCTATTCCTACCATCAGTCACGGATCAGGCCTTGGTGGGGGACCAGACTCCACTGATAAAGTTTACAAATTTAACTTGTCACAGGATTATTACCTCATTGACAATCAAGCAAAAAACAATTCTACTAATCAAACATGGGTTTAATTTTCAGAGTTGTATCTACTGTTATATACAGTATATACATACTGTTCAGGTCTCTATAGATGTTCAAAGGAAAATGATCACAACTCAGATATGAAGCCTGTGATGAGGGGCTGCATGTAGATATGGGATATTTTTTATTAATTAATTAGAATGTCTTTTTTTTTTTTTAAATGTATTTGACTTTAAACTCAGAACTCAAATACATTTTTCACATGTGGCCTTTATTAATTTCCATATTATCCTGAGGGGTCAAATGCAAAAAGGTTGTGAAGCAGTAATGTATAATTCACTTGGAATAAGTGCTGTTGTATAGAGGCTTAATCTAATGTTGCAATGTTGACTGGATAAATGGATTATCTGCCTTCAGCAAGTCAGCAAGGAATGAAATCAATCTAAAAAGCGATGAAGCAGTAGGAGAAGAGTTGTTTTTGATTAATATAAAATCTACTCTCCGTCCTGTGAATCTGTTTGTTCTGCATTTTTACCTTCAGGCTGTTTTTTTAAAAGCAGAGCTGTTGACCTGAAGCTCTCTGTGGACGTTGCATCACCTCTGTAACCTGCTGATGATTCATACTCCCATCTGTCTGCTGGTAGTCTCACCGTCTTCACATACTGTAACCAGGAAGTACTGCGGCCAAAAAAGGGCGGAGTACCAACCACCAAAAACATGTGGTAAGATGGTGCAACTGTATAGGATGGTTTAAATTGGCTCCACTGACGGCTGACGATTCATCAGAATTAATATTCTAATAATATATACTTTTCAGAATGACTACCTTTACTTTTGGTACTTTAAGAACATTTTGATTTTAATACTCACATACTTTTACTCAACATTTTAAAAAACAGAATTGTACTTGTAATGGAGTACTTATACATTGTGCCATTGACACTGAGCATTTCTTCCACCGCTGCAGGAAACATTTTTGATGTGTAAATTCATCAGATCAGTAAACTGCACACACAGAATCAGTGATTAACATGTAGAGTAATGTTAGTGAAGCTACTTACTGTGCAGATGTGGCAGGTCGCTCCCCTCCTCGTAGTTTACAACTGGTGGAGCTGAGTTCAACCAATCCGCACGCTCGGTTTACTTATGTGCTGACACAAGTTTCCACACTTTTTCCTGATATATGACCCCTAAAGGGCTTCATACAGAACGGTTATTACCTTAAAGTAATACTTCACCCATAAAGTGATCATTTGAATATCAAATACTCACACTGTGTTACAATGAATACTTTCTCGCATGCCTCCATGGTGAAAGAAGAATCCAACAACGGAGAAAAGTCTTGATCAAATGAAGTAAATGTAGGCCGCATTTAACAGCAAAACTATATCAAAACATCCGTTTACAATACACAATAAACATAAACAGTCTCATGCTAGTGCTACTCGTCCGTACAAGTCTGAAGTGTTTTAAACAGTAAGGTTATACAATAATTGATATAAAAATGGTGGACACTTACTAAATCAAAAGCATGCCGATAAAACTGAGAGGTAACGGCCACACAGCCGATTTCATGTGTCCCGGATCATGAGCTGCTCTGGAACTGGCACAAACAAGTCAAATCTGTAACGTTTAGCCCCATGAAGAAGACTTGCACTGTTATTAAATGTGAAAAAAATCAGTTATTCAGACACAGAAGGAGTCACCTCAAATCATTTTATTTATACTAATTTTTTTCCACGTTGGGTAACATTTTAGTGCGTTTTTCTAGAAAACCTCAGTCCGTTGTCTTCAGTCTGTTGCTCTCTGTGAACTCTGTGTGTGGAGACGGCTGCTGTGATTGGTCAGCAGGGACACGGCGTGCCGGCGTCCTGCTCCACCGTCAGTCCTTTGCTCAGCAGGAACGCTTCTTGTTTCGGTTCGCGCCCGAGGAACTTCCTTAACATCTCGGATGCATCTTCGGAGCCGCCGGGCTGCAGGATATACTTCCTGTAATCCAGACCCACCTAAAGGACCAATCAGGAGACAGCGATTCAGTCAGTCAAAATGTACTCTGAAGTGGCTCCGTCCTAATTCTACTGTCACTTTAAGAGAACAGTCTCCCCTGCTTCCAGTCTTTGTGCTAAGCTAGGCTAAACACTGATATCAATGTTAGAGGCAAACTGTAATTTTCTTACTGCTATTCTGTATGTTATTGATCATCTATATTGTTTATATATTCATTTTATTTGCGTCTTTACATTTGCACTCTTTCCTACTTTGTACTGCAACTGCTTCACAATAATTTCCCTTGGAACAAATAGTTTTATTATCTTTACTATCTTATCTCTTATCTTTTGTATGTTAAGCTGGAAAGGTCGCCACATTTAACGTTTAATGTTTCCACCAATTTATTTATTTATTATTTTTAGTCTGAAAGACAGACTGAGTCAAGTCACTACAAGTTTCGAAATATTCTGAAACAACACAAAAACAGACTTTCTGAAAATTGTTTGTTTTTATGTTAATTTATGATGCGATGACAGTGGAGACGACAAAGAATCAGACGAGATGAAGAAACGTTAGGAACAAAAGGCGGTAAACGCTTCAACTGGACGAGAGAGAACTTCCTCATCTGATCTCAAATTCACAGTCTGTCTGTCTGTCTGTGTGAGTCTCACTCACAGCATGTTGGAAATATTTGAATAGTTTTGAAATCTGATCAGACCTGAGATCAGACCTAAATTTGTAACATACTGTATGTCCACTGCCTTTACTCACGGGTGGAAGAAGTCCTCAGATCTTTACTTACATAATAATATAATATAATATATAATATATATA
>CALSCE010010686.1:23693872-23709264 GCA_943593645.1 Bovichtus variegatus | reverse complement strand
TTTTTTTCAACCTATCAAAAATCTTCTTGGTGATGTCACTGTGTTCCCAGATCTCAGACATTGACTTGTTGAGTACGATCTTGTTATAACTGATACAAATAATGAACCAAAACTACTGAAGTGAATTGTAATAAACTGGAATTAGTATTTAACTAAAAACAGTATTTAACATAGCTGAGAATATAAAACACAGCTTCCTTGAGGAATTTAGCTCAGAACTATTTTTTATGAGCAGTTAAACTGCAGATTTTTTTTAAATCCATTGTTTGGTCTCTAAAACTACAGAAAATAGGGAAAAATTCCTCTTTTCAGTTTCCCAGATCCCAAGGTGAAGTTTTCAAACTGCTTTTTGTGTTCCATCAACAGCCTAAAATCCAAAAATATTCAATTCACTAAAATGTACTACGAGCTATAGCAGCAAGTCCTCACATTTCCGCAGCTGGAACCATGAAACGTTTGGCAAAACAAAAAACTTAACCAATGAATCTAAAATTCATTATCAAAATAGTTTCTATGAATTAACTGATGAATTAATGTAATGGACTATTAGAAAAAGCTAAAACATGCATGTTATCTAATCTACCTATTTTAATCCATGTTTCTCATAATACTGTGACTTTACACTCATTATATCCTGACTTCTGTTCCTTGTAAAAATGAAAAAAGAAATTTCTTGAAATATAATTAGCTTGTTCTCTCTTTTTTCCCCAGACAGTGGCTCTAACCCTCCATTGTACAAGACGCAACAGGGCTCAGCAGTTTATATTTCCTTAGATTTAGAAAATGCGTCGCCAGAAAAGAAAATTCTCACTTGCTTCTCAGGGCTTCTGCACAATAACATCAAACAATTCCAGTTGTTTAGAGTGATCTAAGTAAAAAAATCAAACCTAACAGTAACCTGGAGGGTAAAAAAAAAAAAAGGTTATTTTGGTTTGGATATATATATATATATATATATTTTTTTTTATGCACATGTGTAATCTCTGACTCGTCACTGACGTATAAATAACTCTTCTGGTGATCAGTTCTGCTGTAAAACACTCTCTCAGATTAGCATGATTTGGGAACAAACACCTGCACAAACTCTCAAACTATTTAAAAGTCTGCACCTCTTAAAGCCGAGTCGGTGACAGACGTTGTTTACTTCCTATCTCACCTCTTTGCAGCGGGAGTTGAAGGCCTCCTCCAGCTTCCTGCGGGTTTCTGGGACGTAACATTTCTTCATGGTGGGGAAGTAATGAGGATACTTCAGGGTGACCTTCAGCTTCTCTCCATCCTTCTCCAGAGAACTCAGGAAGTCCTCGGGGAGGCCGCCTGAAAGCAACACCCCCACATGTGTTAGTGCACACAGAGAGAGGAAGAGCAGGTCACACTGTCTGACGGCTCATGACTCACCCAGCTCGTCTCGGGTGAAGGACAGACTGGTGGTGTCCTCGTTCAGGTTCTTGTTGAAATCGATGCACAGGTTGCTCAGCTTCTTCTTGATGGTCTTGATCTCCTATTACAGCAGAGTGACAATCAGTTAAAGGTTTACATCCGACACTACAGAGAGTACTACAGAGTTTAAAAACACACCTTCACACTGCAAAATATTATTACATGTACAGGATTGTAGCCACAAAGCCTATCTGAAAACAATTCATCAGCAGCACAACAATTATGATTTATAAAAGGTTTTTTCTAAACTCTCCTGTGTGTTACAGCTTCATAAGCACAAGAGGAAGTATCTGTTACAACTTATAACAAAAATTATTAAAGTTATTATTATTATTAAAAAATTTAAATAAAACCTTAGTGAGAATGTTTTTTTGATGGATCGGCATAAAATATATAAAGCCCGATTCTTTTCTGATCTAAATCAAATAACACATATTGTAATTAACGATATGCATTAAGACACAGCTGGATTCATTGATAAAACGAGGAGAAAAATCACCATTTTAATTCAAATGCTTCAAAAAGCTAAATTGCTTGTAACAGTTGTTACCCCGTCACTACGTTACACTAAGTATGCATTGTGCTCTTATTATTATTATTATTATTATTATTATTATTATTATTATTATTATTATTAAGGGAAAAGAATTTACAAAAATATGATTAAAAAAAAAAAAGTATATCAGCAGATAATTGACATTAAAGGGCTCAAGGACAATAACATTGTTGGAATGTTTCTGATTTGGACAAACTGATTACATCTAGATATTTTAGATATATTATATTATATATATATTTAGATATTAGATATTTTAGAAATGATGAGTAATGAGCCGTGATTTTCTTTCCCAACATGAAACACGGGGGTTTTGAATCTTGCTGTTAATAATGAAAAACATTGGCCACCTCTTGTGTCTCTTTGGCCAGGTGGAGGCCGTTCCTCTTCCCCAGTTTGAGCAGTCGCTCCATGTAACGCTTGGACTCTGCGGTGAGGTTGCTGGCATCCACATTTTTCTGCAGACAGAAACAAAAAGACTTCATGAGAACAGGAAACCTTCAGAAACCAGAGGTCTCAACACAAACTTCCGAGGCCTAAACCCTATCTTTTCTCTGTTTGGGATGACATTTAGAATTGTTGGTATTACAGAAACATGTTTCCTAACTGCACCTCCTGAATAAAAAAAAAAAAAAAAAAATCTATTCTTATCTTAGGATAGGGTTTAGCTATTACAGAGCCGTCCTAAATTAGGGGTTTCCAAAATCTGCGACGCCACGTGCCAAATACAGGATCACATTGTTTTTAATGTCATCAAATTCGGTTACGACGATGTGGTCGTATTCTGTTTTAGCCGCGTTTCTTTCCATCAGTGTGAAAGTATGTATATATGTAACCAGGTGTGTGCCGGGAAGAGGATGCGATTGGTTCACCAAGGAGCCAAGATGGCGTCGCCACTGCATAGGAGCGCTCAAACTCCCAATCGGCCACACTTGTATTTCGTAATTTCATCACATGTAGCCTTTGCCACGCTGATGGCTTTTTCCTTCCGGCGGTAATAGGTATAGGCTGCCAGGTTTTGTTAAAGTTGTTTTCTCTTCTTTATGTCAGTTAGGGAAGTCAGTATGCAATTTGCTTTTTTAAGATCAATAGCTTAGAATTGTTTTCTGCCCAGTTCGATTTGTTTATTGGCCTTTGCCCACCCGGAAGTTAAATTGAGCTCCATGTAGGTTTCATCTCAAACTTTAAATAAATTTAACTGTGACCATAGGGCTTGGCGATATGAAGAAAATCAAATATCTCAATATTTTTCACCAAATACCTCGATATCGACATTGTGAAGATATTGTACTGTAGGTTTTTAGAATATTTAATGATAATATTTTGGCTCCAGCTCACAAATAAATTCTCTGAAAGACACCAAATTAGCGCAGGCAGTATGTCCTGTAGATGTCTCATACCAAACTCACTGCACATTAAGTGCCACTGTGAGAAAAATGTAGCTTTTAGAGCAACAATATATTGTTCAAGGGTCAACAAATCTAGTATGAAGACCAACGTGTTCTCCAGTACTGTCGTACCAAATTTAGAGAAAGTTTAAGAATGTTTCTAATTTTTTAAGTGTCCATTCAGGAACGGCATTAATAGGCAGCAGAATCCTAGAGGCTTCCTGATCACTTTGGGTTGGTGATTCTTTGGTTGCGAGTTAACTTCACAGTATATTTGCGGGTGTTTTTATTATTTTTCAGGCAGTTTGTGAAAAATTCATTTTGTTGGTAAAAACCTAAGAGTTCGGTTGTGAACAGAAGCCTGCTGATTGGACGGCTCCCCGTCAACTCACCTCCAGAGCGACGATCCTCAGGTAGACGTCCTCCCTCATGCTCATCTCCACGTCGAACTCAGACAGACGCTTGTCGGCCTCCGTGCTCGCCGTTCGGACTTCCTTACAGGAAGAGACGTGCTGCGGGAAGTCCAACATGTTCCTCTGGACTGAGACAGGTGCGGGCCAGGGTCAGACAGGAGAGACAACACAGCAACGTCACCGTCAGCTTGATGGATTTCCTGAACATCCACCGATTTCAAGCGACTACAGCTGCAACTGTTATCATTATATTTTCATTCTTGATGAATCTACTGATCTTTTTTTTTTTTTGATTTAACATCTATGATCTATTCTTTTAGGTGTTAAAAATGACAGATTCCCATCCCAAATTTAAGATTTATTCTAACCCATGGCCAAAATAGTTTATATTGCATTTCAATTTTCAAATTCGGTTTAACTTTTAAACCTTTTGAAAAGGAAAAGTGTCAAATGCTGTTTTCATTTATTTTTCAAATTGTTAGAAAATTGCAATTACATTTTTATTGTGACTAAAATGATGCGTGTACCAATGGAAAATGAGGCTACATTGTTTGTAGGGCGTTTTAAATATACAGCAGGTTGATTCTGTGAAAATTGATGGTCAATTGCTGTTTTCATTTAATTTTAACACCTTTGTATGTTTTTGTCTGGGTGGAAAGCCCATGACAAATTTCCCACTCAGTGGGACAATACAGCTAATCTTAAATCCTTTCAAATTGTTAGGATATTGCATTTTTATTTGAACTTAAATATTGCTTGCATAAATGGAAAATATTGTTTATTGCATTTTTTTATTTGACTTAACATTTGAATATTATCCACTGTACAGTGGGGTAATTAAATGTGAAACAGCTTTTCCATTTTTATTTGAATATGGTCATAGAAAGCCCATACGAGTATGTGAAAATTTAAATACAAATTAGATTACTGCATTTTCATTTCTACTCATATAACACATACCTATGTGGAAAATTACAATGCTATTGTGGAATTAAATTTTAATTTTCAAGTTAACATTAAGTTACATTTTTAATAAAGTCCCCTATGGGGGCATTTTTATTCAATATCTTATCATTTCAATTGAGCATCTAATAATTTCCCTTTGGAATTTTGACTTAATAAATCTCCTCATTTTGCAAAAGTAAAATGACATTTCATTTATTTTTCTGGTTGAAGTGGGCTACCATTCAAATGTGACCAGCTGCTAATTTCCCTATCATGAAAGACTGTTAGACTGATGAGTCAGTGTGAGCTGAAGATGAAATCAGAGCGCAGGAACAGTTTCAGTGTTTCCTCCTGCAGCAGTAGAATGATGTTGGAGGTGTTTTCAGCTGCCTCCACACAAACTCTCCAGCTCTATTGTGGCTACAGCAGCTGGTTCAGCTGCTTTCTCTACAAACTGCTGACAAGTCTTTACCATCAAATACTGATTCTGCTGACTCTGCTGTTCCAGTGCAGAGCACACAATGGACGACCAACCTGATTGTGCTGTCAGGTTCATGCTGCGTTTGACGGCTTTACATTCAGGTTCATCGTCTGTCAACTGTACAAGCTGCAGAAATACCTGGAGGGTACATTTCAATTATAAAACATTTTTTAATCCCTCTGCTAACCAGGGAAATTAATGTTGCAGGTATTAAGCAATCTTTAAGTAAAACTGATATTCTACATTTCTCTTCATGTTCAGACTCAAACCAATGGTGAATGTATCCCCTAACTATTGTGTGTGTATGTCAGCCTGATATATCTTCTTCCTCTGTGCCATAGAGCTCCATTATTGTCCAGAAACCTTTAAAAACACGTCAATGAGCCTCACTTTTGCACTGGCTGACATGTTCCTTCATTACCATGAACACACACTCTAGTTATTCTGACTCAATCCCACATTCACCGTCCTGCTGCCACAAATACTCACTAGAGCACCACATGTGGATTAATCCGCCGCTGAACATAGTTTGGAAGAAATGCACTATTTTGTTTGTTTGATGAAAACTACAGTGATCAGCTGGAAATCAATTAGCCTTTTTTAAACCTCAAACTATATATTTGTATATTTAAAGATTTACATTTTTAGCAGGATCCAATAGGCAACATATTACAGCCTCTATGTTTGCTTATTGTTTATGGTTTCTAGATTATGAAGTCTCATATCAGAGTGCCCTTGAACACACTGCCAAGAAGTCCCTTCTGTCGAAAAACTCTAAACAATAATTTTTCTAATTTCCTGGCTATGAAAAAAGATAAATGCTTCTGTATCAGAAGAGAAATGCTGCTGATTGGTGGACACTGACCGGTGTACTCGACCTCCACGTCGGCGAGGGCCTTCAGCGTGTTCTCGAAGGTGACGCTGTCGAGGTCCAGCACTCCAACGGCATCGTACACCTTCTTGGTGTTGGCGATGAGCTCGTCGGAGAGCAGCTGGATCTGCTCGGTGGTCAGGTCCCAACGCAGCCGGTTCTCAGAGCAGACCGGCACCGGGCTGCCAAACACCACCTCACCTGGAACAACAAGCAGCAGGTGAGCAGTGGACGGCACGTTACAGGATTACAAGTCAGGGCAGGAAACAACAAGCCAGGTCAGTGACGGAAGAAGTACTCATAACTATTACTCAGTAAAAACACTCTGTTACACGTTAAAGTCCTGCACTTTGAGTAAAAGTATGTAGCCTAAGTATAAATCAGCAAAATGTACTAAAAGTAGAAAAATGTCTCTTGTGACTGTCATATACTATTTTTAAATTATTAAATTATTATCACTCATGCATTCATTTAAGAGCAACATTTTACTGTTGTAGTATTACCAGCAAAATGTACTTAAAGTATCAAAATGAAAAGTAGTCATTGGGCAGTGTTTAATTATGGTATATATTATGTTATTGGAATATTGTTTATTTGGATCCGCATTAGCTGTTAGCAGGATAACAGCTGCTCTTTGTGGGGTGTATTATAACACAGTAACACATAATAGCCATGTTAATGTCACAGCTGCTTGAGGGGAGGATCATTTCAATGATTGTATATACTGTTGGGTACTATACTCTATAGTATCTATCCATCTATTGCATCACATTTTAGAAGTTCATAATAAGTCTTTTATGTAAAATCTTAATTTGCAAAGTAACTATTAACAGTCACTCTCAGATAAATGTAGTGGAGTAAAGGTATAAGAAAGCATTAAAATGTAAATACTCAAGTAAAGTAATAAAAAATAGTACTTCAGTACTACAGTATTTGAGTAAATGCTCTCATGATGAGGTACAAGAGTGTGTGATTTTATAATGAGACCATCTTTTCAACTGTAACTGCATTTGAAGTTGAATTTTCCCTGAATGATTTTTTTCCATTCTTGAATGTGGAGTTTCTGTTGGTGTGGTTCTGCACACTGTATTAATTATACGTATTCCTACATCTTGAGATATTATACGCATCTCAAGAGCTGAGTATACACTAGTAGATGTTATTATTGGCCTCAACCATGTCAGTTCACATAGGCTATACAATATACTGCACTCATCACACAAAATGTAATCAAAAGTATCTGTTCATTTTAAATGTTACTTTTCAAGCTAACTGTGAACTTTTCCTTGTTTAACATGTGACGTTAATACACCACACATCACTTCTACTAGATATATTGTACATATTTTGAAAAAGTATTTTTTCCTATTTTTTTGGAAATGTAGTATTTTATATTTTTGTTTCTTGACTTTTGCAGTACTTGCTTGTATATGTTTGTTATGAAAATGCACCAAAACACCAAATGCAACCTTCAATGTAAAAACCTACTTGGCAATAAAACCTGATAATGATTTAGTTAAAACTTTACTTTTACACCAGCTCCGTACTAATCGTCAGCAGTTATAAAAGGTGATAAACAGCTAACAAAAAAGTGTTGTTTGGTGGATCAGTAGTAGGCCAAATTCATAAACAGAATGTCAACTTGAAAACGATATTCAGATTTGTTTACTACTATGTGACGCATTTGGCAGCAGACGGCTTTGACTTTAAATTTTAATATTTTAAAATGGAGTTTGGCGCATTGCTCATTTCATAGATTTATGACGGAAATTCTCGTAATTGGTAAACCATCTATAATCCACGCTGTCAGTGTGGGTGTAAATTCTCCGTTGGGAACAACACATTCAGCTGGTTACATCAGTGAATAAGCAGTTAGCCAACATGCTACACAAAAAGGAGAGAATCAATGCAGAAATTAGCCACTATTATAACACCGAATTTATTTTGGTTAGTATATACTAAACTCACAGCTAAGTTAATGTTTCTAGTGAATGATAACTAACGTACGTTAACTGGCTCCGGTTCAAGACTAACGTTAACTGTAACAGCACAGCAGCTAAGCTAGCTAACGTTAGCGCAGAGACTAGCTCAAACACTGTGACCAAAGCTAGGTAATTCAATCTAAAAGATCACAGAGACAGTCAACGAGGAAACGTGGCGGCCACAGAGAATATTTGACATTAAAACGATTCTCTCTCATTAAAAACACAAGGACATTAGTCACCTGTCGGCGCCATGGTTCAGATATTGAATGAAGGTTCGTTAGGTCCGTGTGGTTAACTGTCAGGCAGCTGTGTGCGCGACGATTAAAGCTGCTACAGAAGAAGATTTAAACTTCTTGTCACACATTTCAAAATAAAACCCTACACGAGGAGCATTTCTTAACTAACAACTAACACCACCAAACTGGAGATTTACATTTTTGATGCGGAATATGTATTATATTGTATTATATATTATGTACAGTATTATATGCAGTGGTGGCATAAGTACTCAGATCATTTACTTTAGGAAAAAGTAGTAATGCCACAGTGTAGAAATACTCTGCTACAAGTACAAATCCTGCATTCAAAACTTTACTTAATTAAAAGTACAAAAGTATTAGCATCAAAATGCAGTTAAAGTACCAAAAGTAAAAATACTCACTATTCATAATTGCTCAATTAATAACAATACAAATCATGTTACTGGATAATAGATATTGAAGCATTAATATGTACATTGCCTTCATGTTGCTGTTTTTTAACTATATATTATTCCTGGTAGCTTGTGAATTTCCGCTCTGGGGATCAAATAAGTCTTATCTTTATCCATAATTATACATCTTAATTAATAAATGTAGTGTAATGAAACGTACAATATTTGCCTCCAAAAATGTAGTGGAGTAGAATTAAAAAGTAGCATACAATGAAAATAATCAAGTAAAATACCTCAGTTAAAAGTTAAAATCTATTTCACGTTTTTTATACAACATATTATATATGTGTACATATCATAGGCCTATTTATAGCACATTTATATTATATATATTACAACCCAAGCAATACTGGATTTTGGAGGTATATTTCGATATCAGTGTTTGAGTTTAAAATATGTCTTAGTGATATACAAAGGGTTTTTTGGTATATTTTTTTTACATCAAAGCATCCAAAAAAACAAACTTATTTCATTAGGTTTGGTTATTATACAATAATGACCAAGATGTAGTGAGTAGGACATTGTACAGGGTAAAAATCAACTTGTCGGTGCTCTCTTGTGGACTGTGTGGTGGAGACTTGGTTTCTAAAAAAGGCATATCTGTGACATTTCTCCACTGACATTTCCTGGAATTTATTTCAAGCTTTTTAATTGCAATTTATTTTGTATTTCCTTCTACTTACTTTGCCTTATTTATATTCGAATATAGCTTTCTGATGTGATTTATGGTGTTAAAATATGTCCAATGTTTATAAAGAAATCCTAAAATACAAACTTAGTAGGAATGTGAACACATACACAAGGAATTTGACTCCGTTCCCTAAATGTACTTAAACAGAAATATATAAAACTGTAATATTAAATAAACAACAAAGAGATTTGTAAACAGTAAGACAATAGTCAGAATTAAGTAATGGGCAACGTGTTTGGACCACTGAGTTGAAACTGCAGCGGTCTAAACACAGGGCCAAACGCAGGTTAGGTTCTAGTTTCGATTTTTTTTTTAAATCATTTTATTCTGAAGGCGAGTTTTCATAATTCCGGTATTTTCCAGTTTTACTGATAACTTGACGCCGGAAACAAACCGCCACTACATCGGCGCCTACGCGTGACGACATAATTCCACGCCAAGCTAATTAGCTAGCTGAATGACGGCTACGATTACGCGAAGGATCGGAGCTAACGTCAATTTATCCGTTACCGGGCCCATCCACACCTGAAACATAGAGACAGCTGGTAGGAAAAATACATAACTGTGTCCTCATGTTAGATTAGGTGGCATGACATGTTTCATATATATACGGCAGCACCGGTGCAGTCAATGGAATGTGATCAGCTAGCTCGCTAGCAGTTTAGCATCGTGCCGTTATAGTTTGGAGAACACGTCACTCCAAACCCCTTTAAAGCTCTGGCAAAACAACATGATCTTGCTTCTGAGTAAAAGCGTACGCCTATTTGAAACATGCAATGGATTGCCAACTTCAATTCGGAATACGTTACGTACACCAAGTAACACATATATTATTACAATTACAGCTTTCAGTAGCGGCTTCGCCCATTGTCATCGCATTCCCTCTCGGGATACAAAGTATTGTAATGGGCAATATCTAAGTGTCGACGAGCGTAAATTAGATATTAAACGTTTAAGTGATATTCTGTTAAGATAATTTGATGCCCGTCCCCGAAAAGTATATATGTCTAATTTACTTAAAAGATGTAGGCTTCCTCCCATGATACTAAATCTAATTCCTACACTTACATCACTTTCCCATCGTTAATCTGCTAGAATTGTAACCGGGGTTTGTATAAACTTCATTTTACAAGAAATTGTACACACAAGTGAAACGAATGTAAGGCAAGCGTACACTTTGTCATTGATTTTTCTCTTTTGTGCCATGCTAGCAAGCTAAGCTAAATCTAACCTGCTAACTTAGTTTTTGGAAAATCAGTTCACGGTCAGAGTGACTTTGCAGCGGTGGTTTAAAAACGTCCCTTTTATATTTGACTGACAATCAGCTAATTGTCAGGTCACTACCAGTTGTTGTGAAATTGTTGTTGTTTTTTATTATGATTCCTATAACGATCCCAAGATGGCTAGTGTTAGCTGGCAGGTGTTAGCATTACTAAGACAGTCGTGCCGAGTTATACTTAGCCTGAGTTTCTAGAATATTCGACAAGCTAAAGCTAAAGGGGCTGGCTAAAGTGTGTGTGTGTGTGTGTGTGTGTGTGTGTGTGTGTGTGTGTGTGTGTGTCACACTGTGAGAGACACTGTGATAGGGAGGAGGCAGTGGTAGACTTTTACTATAGTAAAAGTATTCATACCACACTGAAAATACTCCACTACTAGTATAAGCCCTGCATTGAAAACCTTATTAAAGCAAAAATGATGTATCAGCTAAATGTACTTAAAGTAAAGGCAGTCATTGTGCAGTGAAATGTTCCCTGCCAGTGTTTTACTATTATATATGAGGATTTTGAATTAATATTTCTGCTGCATTAATGTGTATGTTGTATTTTCCTTCTGTAGATGTTTAAGGTTGTGCTAAATTGACCTCCTTTTATATACTGTTGGGTAATTTAATCTACAGCTATGCATCATATTCTATAAGATCATCATATGTTTCTCTGTCCTGTGAGAACCACGTGTCTCTAAAAAGTCAACAAGTCATGAGTTTCTCAGAAAAAACAGCCTGTTTTCAGCTTTGTGACGATGTATTTTCCATCTGATCCAAGAGGCTTTTAAAATAGTTTGTTTAGCTGAAAAAGTATGAGTATGTTCTCAACACATAATGAACACTTCATCCTTCAGTTTATCTCAAACATTCAGAATCAACACATCTGGAGATTCATGGTTTTCACTGGACAGGAAGGGGATACAATTTTTAAAGTAAAGCTGTAGGATAAATGTAGTGGAGTAAAAAGTATATTTGTCTCTGAGATATAGTGGAGTAGAAGTAAAATTGCATAAAATGAAAATACTCAATTCAAGTACAAGTACCTGGAATGTGTACTAGTTGCGTACAGTACTTGACTAAATGTAATTAGTTCCACCACTGGAATGAGGTCCGTCTAATTTAACACAAATTTTACAAGTAACAGAAGTAATGATGTGTTTTTTCATCTGCATGACATTGAATAACATAACAACTTGACTAGCTGGTTCTTGTTATCTTTTTCAGGGTCTCTCTCCCTCAGTGACCACAGAGAGGTCTGAGCCTCCGTCACCATGACAGACAACAAGCGTCTCGCCTTCTCCATCCTCCAGTTCCTCCATGATCAGCTCAAGTCAGGGAATCTGACCTCAGGTGCCCAGGAGAGTCTGGAAGGTGAGTCCTCCTTAGACAACAAGAAACAGGGACACCGAACTAAAAACAGCAGCATATTAACATATTATCTCTTTCTATTAAAGGGACAATTCAACCCAAAATCAGAAATGAATATTTTCCCTCTTACCTGTAATGCTATTTATCAATCAGTTTTGTTTGAGATCCCGGCCGTAGAGATGTCTGCCTTCTCTCCAATTTAATGGAAGCAGATGGTGCTTCGCTTGTGCTGCTCAAAGCGTTCCGGATGAAGGAACAAAAATAAAAACTTCTCGGGAAGAAGCTCCTCTGTACTGTAGCATCAGAGTGGACTGAGCATTTTTGTAGTTCCAACAACTCACAACAGAGTGAGACGTCTTCCCACTAGATGATCTCCCGTCAGTTTCAGGAGTCAGTTCTCCAGTTAAACTTTCCTTCATCAGATCAATCATTTAAGATTATAAACTTTATATTTTTAAATCATGACCGTCAGTATTTGGATTAAGTAGCTATATCCATTTAGTATCTACAGCTGTTACTTTAATATGTCAGAAACATATTTATTCAATATTTAGGTAAATATAAGTATCAGATCAGAGTCTATATCGGCAGATAATCAAATATTAAAGGACTCAAATCAGGGACAGAATAACTCGATCAGGACATCTATAACTGTAATAATTGTTGTGATATAAACTTTGTCCCAAGCCCCAGATTACAATAAGTGTTATTTTGCTAAAAAAAAAAACAGATAAAAACAGATATATGATGTAAAATAGAGACGCTGAACACCGCCTGTTACTGTGGTCTTTCTACTCTGACTCTTTAGGATTAACATGTTTTCGCATTCTAATACACAACTTCTCTCTTTGTCGGACTCGTTGTAGTTTCCTCAGTTTGTTTATAAAGGGAGCTTGTTGTTCTGCAGTTGCTGTTCAGTGTTTGGAGACGGCGTTTGAAGTTTCGACTGACGACCAGACCCTCGCCGTCCCCATGACATTACCAGAGATCTTCGCCTCAGCCACAGCCGGGGTAAACGGGCCTATGTGATTTTTACATGTGAAATATAACAAAGTATTCATAAGGATAACATCGGGACAGCTGCAAGTCTTGTTAGAGGTGTTTTTTGTGACATTTTTGTATTTTGAACCAGTGATGTCTGACTTCCAGTGTTTGTGTGTTGCAGCTTCCCGTTGAGTCGCAGGTCAACAACAACTCCGCTCCACCACAACCTCCAAACTCCCTCACCGAGGAGCAGAGAGACGAGGCAGAGGTGCTCAAAACGGACGGTGAGACGAGGATGACGAGGAGGCTACTCTTCTTCGCTGCTGTTGTTTTTTGATTTCTTTTCTATGTTGTATTTGTCAGTAATGAGGTGATGCGTTTTGATCTGCAGGGAACGACCAAATGAAAGTGGAAAACTACGGAGCTGCTGTCGAGTTTTACTCGAAGGCCATCGCCATCAACCCTCAGAACGCCGTCTATTACTGCAACAGGTCAGTGTGCCATCAGTACTCCCTCGTCATTTAAGGGGTCTAAATGTTAAGACCAAACACCTATTACTGTGTTAGTCCTTTTTTTTCTTCTGGTATTTTAGTATTAATCACTCGGACACCTCTACAAAGGCAGCATGCATCAAACCCCTTATCAGTGAAGGCCGACCAACTTAAGCCTGGACTTGTCTTGAACGGAACTCAAAGTTTAGGAGTTGATGTGGTGTTTTTTTTGTGCGTGTGCAGGGCTGCAGCGTACAGTAAAATAGGGAACTATGCAGGAGCGGTGCAGGACTGTGAACAGGCCATCACCATCGACCCAAACTACAGCAAAGCCTACGGGAGGATGGGGTAAGAAAACCAGCTCATTCTCAGCAGATACCTACTGAAAAACCTCAGTTTTACAACTTCCTTTCTCCTGAAATGCATCAGTTTTTCAACCTTACTTCCTCTAGCAGCTGTAAAAGTGTACAAGATGTAAGATGATCACTGTGGTATAATAGTATCTCGAAGTCTAAGGGACCACACTGTGTTGTGTGTTTTCCCCTTCGAGCAATAGGAGGACCATGATTAATTGATTCATATTTTAAAAAGGCGACTGTCCTGATTAAAGTCCTCGTGTGCTCTGTGTGTCGCTCTGTTTCAGTTTGGCTCTGGCCAGCCTCAACAAACACACAGAAGCAGCGAGTTACTATAAGAAAGCTCTGGAGCTCGACCCCGACAACGACACCTACAAAACCAACCTGAAGATCGCTGAGGAGAAGATGGAAACATCCAGTCCAGTAAGAAGAGAAGAAGTAGAAGAAGGTTTTTTTCTGAGTGGTGGTGATTATGTCCTTATTTCTCTCTCTCTCTCTCTCCTTCTCTCTCTCTCTCTCTCTCTCCTTCTCTCTCTCTCCTCTCTCTCTCCCTCTCTCTCTTTTTCTCTCTCTCTCTCCTCTCTCTCTCTTTTTTTTCTTTCTCTCTCTCTCCTCTCTCTCTCTCTCTTTTTCTCTCTCTCTCTCCTTCTCTCTCTTTTTCTCTCTCTCTCTCTCTCCTTCTCTCGCTCTCTCTTTTTTTTCGTTCTCTCTCCTCTCTCTCTCCCTCTCCTTCTCTCTCTCTTTTTTTTCGTTCTCTCTCTTTTTCTCTCTCTCTCCTTCTCTCTCTCTCTCTTTTTTTTCGTTCTCTCTCTCCTTCTCTCCTTCTCTCTCCCTCTCCTTCTCTCTCTTTTTTTTCGTTCTCTCTCTCCTCTCTCTCTCTCTCTTTTTCTCTCTCTCTCTCTCCTCTCTCTTTTTCTCTCTCTCTCTCTTTTTTTTCTTTCTCTCTCTCCTCTCTCTCCCTCTCCTTCTCTCTCTCTCTCTTTTTTTTCTTTCTCTCTCTCTCCTCTCTCTCTCCCTCTCTCTCAGACAGCGGGGATGGGTGGAGTGGATCTGGCCGGTCTGCTCAGTAACCCCGGCTTCATGAACATGGTGAGAGCTCACACTTTGTCACAAAATACCTTTTATCTGTTGAATCCTACATTAACATCAATGACATGCATCAGCCAGTGGATTAGTCTGCAGTTTTATATAGATCTTATTTTTTATTTATGTCTCCCCGCAGGCGTCCTCTCTGATGAACAATCCTCAGGTTCAGCAGCTGTAAGTTGATTTTTATTTTCTCTGTCAGTTTATTCCTCCATGGTTTTTGTTGAGGGTAACTTCCTGTCTCCTCTTTCTATCCCAGGATGTCAGGGATGATGTCAGGAGCGTACGGTGGGATGCCAGGAGGTGGGATGCCAGGAGGTGGGATGCCAGGAGGTGGGATGCCAGGAGGTGGGATGCCAGGAGG
>CALSCE010010686.1:23632480-23649939 GCA_943593645.1 Bovichtus variegatus | reverse complement strand
AGTGAAGGCCACACAATCCTAGGAAACAAAGGATGCAAATCACATCATGTCAGTGAATCTGCTTTTCAGTCACTGTCAGCACATTGATACCATCATGTGGTGAAAATGAGGCTGGAACAAAAGCTGAAAGATTGTACTTAATTTAGTAACTTAAACAGTTTTCCAATATCCTATAAAATAATTTAAGTTTCTTCTTTTTGCTTCGTTTCAGATCCAGAATGTGGACGTAGCAGCTTTCAACAAGATCTGATTCCAGCGTCTCTTTTTGTCTTTCGTCACGCCTCGTTTTCAGCTCCTCCCTGAACCCTCAGACCTCCCGGCGTGACGCCAGCTTCTAACAGCACTGATTGGATTAGTCCTGATGCACCAGAGATTGATTATTTATTGACACACTTTAAAGCCATCTCTGACAAATCCTAACGTCATGATCTGGACCTCTCAATTTAATCCCAGTGTTTAGGTTGGCTGTAATGTGATCACCTAGAGATCCATGGACAGATTATGTTGGTGGTACACTTCACTTTCAGTAAGAAAAGATCTGCTGGCATTGATTGCGTTACACAGAGAGGTGCTTCTATGTTTAGTCCACCGTCATTAGTATAAATGGAGTGGACAGTTTCAACATCTTATCTTAAACTGTAGGATGTGCATGTGTTGCAGTAGTTGTAGTAGTAATGAATGTGTATATATATATATATATATATATATATATATATATATATATATACACACACACACACAGACACACACATACACTGTACGTTTCTTTTAACTTACAACACTGACTAATTTCATCTTTTTAACATCAACAAAACGTCAGTACAGTACACGAGTACAGTGTTGCATCTTCTCTTGGCGCAGCATCTAATGGACATGAGAGTATCTGCAGCTAAACTCCGCAGGAGAAATTCTAGTTTGTGAATGCGGAGAGAAGATAATTATTTTTTTATGTCTTTAAAAAATGTGCACACATTATAAAAACTGAGGTTTTTTTACAACCAGAATCAGGGCCAGAATGAGTTGTCTATTAGTGAGTATTCTTCTATTTTTTTTTATTAATAATCCCTGTGGGGAAATTCACAAGCTAGTCAACAGTATATAAGGTAATTAAAATGAGCTCCACCTGTACCAGCTGCAACATTAAAGTGATGGACACACTAATGCGTCGATAATTATAATCCAATATTATAATATACAGTGTTCTGAAATGGGCCATTTTGCATAATGAGTATTTTTACCTTGGGTACTTAAAGTATATTTTGATGCTAATACTTTTGTACTTTTGCAGTGTTTTCACACTGTGGTATTGCTACTTTTATTGAGTAAACGATCTCAGTACTTCTTCCACCACTGACAATAAAACAAATTAAAAAAACATCAAATATTTAAACAACCGCCAGCATGTTATAGACTTAACAATTAATGGATTACTCAAATGCATAATGGAAATAATTGCTATGTTACCTTATTTAATGTTTGCCAGCCACATTTCCCCTAAACATTTACATAGATGACTCTTAACATCATGCCAAGACCTCTTCAGTCCTAAATGGAACAAGAATAACTCTTTATTTTTATTTTGTATCTTTCAGTTGAGTAAACAATTCTTACTGACACTAATTTGAGCTCATGAAGTTAAACCTCACTAAATACAGCAACTCCTTCTAAACCTGCAGGATCCTCTGACATCTCTCTTGACTTCTTGAACCCGACAGTTCAGCCAAAAACACAGAAACAACAACGGGACCGGGTCCAGGACGGTCCAGCAGCAGGACCAGATTCCACAACAAAGGCGTGTGAGGTTAGTCCACGTCTTAAGCCTCTTAGTGTCAGTAAGTCTGCCTGCAGCCTGCAGCCTGCAGCCGACCTGTAGCGCGGCCGTTGGCTCTGATCGTGATGATTTAATCCCTCCGTGGAAAAGGTTAGCTCGTCTTTGGCTCTCGCAAGCTTGTCACGCTGCCAGGTGCGTCCAATAACGGAAACCAACTGAAAACTTGGACGGCATGGAGGAGCTTCTCTTACCGAGCGCGGAGGAGGAGGTGCGCTCCGACCACAGCTCGTCGGCTCCGGGACACGCAGGGAGGACGATGGGGGACCGGGTGATTACTTGCATCAGAGGATCGGGGAAAATCGCAAGGAAAGTGAGGGGATTCCTTGTGAGGAACGGGCTGCTGACGCTGTCGGTCATCGCCGTGCTCACCGGCTGCACGCTGGGCTTCTTTCTGAGGGGAACTCACCTGTCCACACAGGTACGACTCGCATGCTGGCACGTGAAGTTTGAACCAGCAGGTCGATCCGGTACTTCCATCCAGGCTCACCTGCTGGGACTCAAAAGATCTGCTCCCACATTGATACTTTTATTTAATTTTAATGTCCATTTCAATCTTTCCTTTAAACTTCCCTACAGGGCATATGCTATTTCCCTTTTAATTTCCATTGATACGTTTCTTATCAAATTCACAGCAGGACTCCCCTGCTGGGACTCCAAGTCCCATCTTCCATGATGATGTTTATTGCCCCCTTAGATATTACTTTACTGACATTTTCAGGTTTTCTTTAAAAAATGTGTTGACAGTGTCCATTAAAGTTTAGGTCAGGATTTGTATGCTGGTATTTTATAATTTGTATATCTCCTCTGCTGATATTTTCCTTTTTTAAAATGTCTTCAAAAACTTTTACGTTTGTAGTTTACTTTAATTTTCCTGTCAGGACTCAATTGCAGGAATGAAAAGTTTCAGCTTCCATGTTTAGGAGCCAATTAAACAATTTGGTTGAGGTTAGCAGCTAAAATTGTTTAGTTTAAATGAGCTTTTTACGTTTTACTTTAGGAGCTTAAATAAAGTTAGCTTTCAATTTGTTTCTTAACTCAAACTGTTTATATCAGGCTTGCTAAAAAGTCAGTTAAGTAGCTAAAACAGTTTGCTTTAAGTTAGCTTACTTTTTATTTTAGCGGCTAAATCTGTGAAGTTTGGGTTAACAGTTTAGTTTATTATCGTAATTTTGCTAATGTTACTATGTGTCTGCTGGAAGAGACAACTTTGTGCTAACACGTTAGCTACAACTATGAGCTAACGCTGCCTTTGAGCCTCTTTCTGGTAGATGACATTCAGTTTAGTGGCTAATTAAACCGTTTGGTTGAGGTTAGTTAACTGCTGGTTTTAGTAGCTAAAATGGTTTAATTGAGGTTAGCTAAACATGCAGTTGTATAGCTAAACATATTTAAGTTGTTTTTAGCATGGATGACCATGTTGTGTTTGTGGAATAAGGCCGCTGTTTGCTAACATGTTAGCCACAACTTTATAAGATGATGTGTTTAGCTTGTTCTGTTGACCCCAAGTGGCCAACAAAGGTAAGATTTAAATGACCCATTATGCTCCCATGTCGGTGTCTTTCCTTTAAATTTCCAATTGGTCAGGACTTTTTTTGACCATCTGTAGTGTTTTTACAAGAAGGTCCCAAACGTGGATGTAGGGCCTAAGCAATGTGGATTTAAATATTGAAAAATAAATTGGCTTTGCAAATGTTTTATAAGGAAGGAAATGTGTTTATCATGTTTGCTGGGAGCTTAATGATGCACACAATACGTTTTAGTTTGAAACACTGAATGTAAACATAAAGTTTCTTTTAAAAGAAAACTCCACCGGCCTCTTTGAATAATAATAATAATAATAATATAATTTAAAGCTCCCTGGTTGACGTTTTCCTTTTTTAAATTGACACACTGATTCTCTGCAGGTATATGTTGTTGTCAGAGAGCATTAACTGTCTGCAGCCAGTCCAGAGCCACACTCATTAATCCCCCTGTCAATCAAAGTGGCTGTCAGCCTCTCGGGTAGTTCCTTCTTGTCAGGTAGAGCCGGATGTGATTTGTCTGCTGACTGTGAGCAGCTGAACCGGAACAGAGTTAATGATAAAACACAATAAATTAAGACACTGAGCTCATGTCCTCAGTGTTTTATTATGGGAACGTACACATGGTAGGTATTTAACATATTTTAAATGTAAGGAACCTTTTAGGCCAACAAATAAAGGATTCAGGTTTTGAGACAGCGTTTAGACCTGTTGGGAGATAAATCTTACAGGAAATAATTGAACAACTAACTAAATTAGACCTAAAATGATCCATGTATGAGTCATTTTACAAGCAAAAATGCCAAATGTGCTGCATTTCTCTGTCTTATATTACAAATATTCCTGCATTCAGAATAGAAAGTATTATCAGCAAAATGAACTTAAACATTTAAAAATAAAAGTACTTGTCAAGCAGAAAAGTGCCAACATGAGTGTTGTATTTATTATTTAAATATATTATTTAATTATTTTTGCTGATTCAGCCATGTGTCCTGAGCATTTTATTGTTACTGATCATTTTAATTACAGTTTGGTAGTTGATAAGAAATATATTTAATTATCATACTGATGCTGTTTGGTATGTGAAATCTTAATCTGAAAAATGAGCACAGCTTTCAGATAAATTAAGTAAAAACTTAAACTTTAATTTTATAATATAAAGCAATTTATAAAATAATACATAAGTACTTTAAAATTGTACTTGAGTAAATGTACTTAGTTATAAATAATAAAGTTTAAGTATATACAGTTAAAACAAATAAATATCATTCCGATGGTTTACAGACAAAACAATACATTTATTGAGAACATTACCTCCACATTTTTTTCTGAATTACATTCAACTCAAGCCTTTTAAATAGATGGTAAATCAAGCAATTTAACTGTTAGTTAAAAATAGGGCAGTTTCTCTGTGAACTGTCTTTCCAGGAACAATTGATCTGTCTCAGCACCGGCTGAATATAGAGCCAGAAACATCGAGGTCACATGACCACTTAGAGTCTAAGTCAGTGATACTCAATTTACGGCCCGTAAAGTCTTAGACAACGCTTGTTCTCATTTCAAATGTGAATCTGTTTCGGAGGAGCTTCAAGGAATTAACAGGTCTTCCAGTGTTAAAGGTTTAAGTACACGTCACATGCTCTCACCCAGAGTCTTTAAACAAAGTCTGAGCTTTCTTTGGTTTTCTTTTTTATTCATCCCTTATTTTTTCATTGTATTACAGAGAGGAAAGAAGTACTCAGATCTTTTACATTCAATAGGCCAAAACTACAAACCTCGAGCAATCTTCACAATTTTCCTCTTGATGCTCAACTACAATTGTTTTCCACATGAAATAACTCGATCTGATTATGTCAGACACTCTTGTTCTGGATCTTTCTCTTCTGTATGAAGCAAATAAAAAGAAATATTATGTGCATTTGTGTGAGGAGAGTTGTGAAACTCTATCACAGTCTGTACATGTTTGTTAATATTTGTGTGTGCAAGAATCTGAGCATGTGCTCAAAATAGTGAACATAAATAGACTGTTTTTATTAATGAGTGTAAAACACCTCAAGTCTTGTCTTAATTGGCTGTCTGCACACCTGCTGAGATCTGTCTGGAGCGCAGTGTGTTCTTCACCCTGAGTCAAAGCTTGCAGGCTCACTCCCCCTGCAAGACGACCATTAGCTGTGTGTTTGACTCTCATAGTTTGCTTGAAAATGTGTTAAATTGGGGGCGCACCTCACTATGAAAGGTTCACTAAAAAAATATTTAATATATTAATATTGCAATATTGGTAGTGTATTTGTCAGGCCAGTCTTCCCCACAAGAAGAAGAATTATGGTTTCCCAAATCTGATTAAATAGATGCTCTGTTTGCGCATTATGTAATGTGTAACGCACGGTAATATAATATTTTGGATTAGTTGGTTTGCTCCCAGTTTGTTTCTCAAAATCATTGTTTTTACATTTGATCGCAGATAAATGTAACAAGTGGATAAATCAAACATTTTTCCTCATCTGCTGTCGAAGATTTGAGTGATTTATAACTACGAAGAACATCTTTGTTCTTTGCTTCTCCGCTCAAAGTTTAGAGTACAAGCTTTACCGCTAATTAAAAACCCTATCTGAGGTGTTTTTCCAGCTCTTGAAGCTAAATACTTTCACTGTTATACACATTAATAAAAAATAAAAAAAAGTTATTTTGGGGCATATTTTTCATATTCTTGTACAATTGTACGGATGGAATAGTTTCTCAACTCTCCACATAAACTTGCAAATAAGATTTCTACAACGTCAGTTTATTTCCTGTGTGGCTGCTCCTCCATCATAGACCCGACCAGCAACAACAATGTTTAACTTCAGTTCCTACTTTATTCGAAGGTCATATATTGTAAAAAGTGAGATGTTCATGTCCTTTTTTTTTTTTTTTTTTTTAATTATAAAATGGTTTTAGGTGCTATAAAAATACTGTGAAAGTATCAACATGCCCAATCCACGGAGAAATGCACACGGCACATATTCAGAAACTGCATTTAAAAGAGCACTCAGGACTTCCGTATGGTCGTGATGGGTCACAACTACAGATAGAAAGTGGGTACAGTCATTCCCCGGCTGCAATGACGGCGCAGAGATGCCAAGACTGGGCTTTTTCAGGAGAGGGCTTAAAGAGACAGACGCTAAAACAGACAGTGTCGATACAGGTTTATTCAGACAAGACGGTATGAGCAAAATAATATGTTTTAAAAATTTTTTAAAAAAAACATTAAATCATGCAAACATGTTCTAGGAGAAACCCAAAATAAGTAAGAACACGAAAATGAGCATGATATGTCTCCTTTAAAGTTTGTTTCTGTATACATGATTCCTGCTACAAAGGTTCATGTGTAACTTCACCCACTGTTTGCTGCACAGAAGAGAATCTGAAGCAATAATCTGTCGGACGCTGCTTCCCAGGTCAAAGAGATCAAACCCCATGAAGCATTTTACCGTACCAATAACCCAACAAGCATTGACAAAAGCCCCGCTTTTATTTTGAAATGTTAACGTGAGAAGTATTTTGTCACCACAGGCGAAGATCTACTTCTCTTTTCCTGGAGAGCTGCTGATGAGGATGCTGAAGATGCTCATCCTTCCTCTCATAACGTCCAGGTAGGTCCATTTTTTTTTTACGCTTATCACACACCAGCACATAAACAAAAAATATTTAAATAGTAATGAAAGGAAAGATACAGGGAGACAAAGGATACGAGCACAGTCTGGAGAAAAAAATAACTTTGACATTTACCTTTCCACCTCTGATGAGGTTCCCAACCTGTTGCACCGCCACAGAAGTTAGACCCTTCGAGTCTGCAGTCAGCTTAGCAGTAGTGCTTTGAGCTGAATTGCTAACATGCTCACAATTTTATCACATTCACCATCTAAGTTCAGCATGTTAGCATGCTAACATTTGCTGATTAGCAGTAAACACAAAGTACAGCTGAGGCTGATGGGAATGTTATTAGTTCTACAGATATTTAGTCATAAACCACAGTATTGGCCACATTAAAATGACTGTTTCAGTCTCATACAGCGATGGGTTATCTTTTTGCAGCAAGTTTTTTGACCTGCTGTTTTCTAACAAGATACAAGATGTGCATCAAACCGACTTGGAAGGTGGATTTTCTATTTTTCTTGTTTTCACACTCTTATTTCTTTGAACATGGAACAGATGAAGGCTGGGACATTACAGCACAATCAGTGGAAAGAAAAAAATATATAATAAAAGCATGGGTAGATTTTGTCTCTTTTGATGTAGCTAGGCAGTCCCCCCCCCCCTGCTTCTGGTCTTTGTGCTAAGCTAGGCTAAGCACATCCTGGACCTCTGTACTGGACACACAGATGAAACTGACTGTGGAGAGTTTTACTAAATGTTTCTTTAAACCAACATGTGACCGATCCTCTGTCTGTTTGTGCAGTTTGATGTCGGGTCTGTCGTCGATGGAGTCGAAGGCGTGCTGTCGGATGGGCGTCCTGACCGTCACCTACTATCTGTGGACCACCTTCATCGCGGTGGTGGTCGGCATCGTGCTCGTGATCATCATCAAACCCGGCGTGGGGACGGACATGGAGAGCCACCGGCTGGGAGGGGGGCCCGTCATGACCTCGGCCGACGCCCTGCTCGACCTCATCAGGTGAGAGGGTGGATGTACACACCAATAACAAAAGCAATGTTTTGTATGTATTTTGTGTTTTGTTATTTGCTAACGGAAATTATGTACGTGTTTATTTACATAAAGAGCTGGGAAGTGAGACCCAACACAAGTCGTCACTCGAAAGACATGTGGAGTCGCATTGTGATCGCAAGTGTAGTTTTAGATGGTGGTTTTCCTTCTCAGATATGTTTTCCTGTCATTCTGCTTTCAACGTGGGCATATCAGGTTTGTATTGGAGGGACGTCTGGTTTATGTTGCTTATTGTAGCCGGCATGCACACGTATTCTGAAGAAACAAGTCATTTTAAATATGTTTATTGAGCCAAAGATTAGACATATAGTACAGTTGTGTCAATGATCATTTACATTTGTATGAAAGAATAATAATATTCATGTGCATTCACATCTATGAAATAGATGATATAAAAGATATAGGATTGTGTTTTGAGATTGGAACAGTATCAAAACAAAACATTAAAATGAGAGGAACATTTTCAAAATAAAAGGAATAAATAGTTAAATAAATGAAAAGATACCAATGATACAATAAATGTTCATATGTTAAATAAAAAAGACAAAATTAATCTAAATCTAAGAATAGGAACATAAGTCGGATAAGGCAGTGTAGGAACATTGATTTCTACCATATCTTCCTAAATCTTTCCTCTCATTGAATTTAATGAAACAGCATACAAGTGCAGTCTACAACTCAGGAACTTCTACGTATGTGCAAGGTGTGATATGACGGGTTTCCAAATCATATTATATTGTGGGAGATAAACAAACAGAAAGACCGCGACAACCATCGAACACTGAAAATATGTCTGAAAAATGCAGCCATCACTGTAAAGCTGTCAGACAGGAAGCAGGACTGACAATTGTCCACAAAGCTGCACAGCGAGTAGACCTGAACTTGCTTGTTGAATTAGAAAAATTAAAGGAAATTATTTCCAACACTCTTTTATTGAACATTGAACTAAACACAAAAGGCACCAAAAAAGAAAAAAAAAAAAAAGAATGACAGCTACATTTTTAAAGTGCAGTTTTTCTACTGATACTGAAAAAAGTGCAATATCGCAGTCTTTCACGACGTGTTTATTTTGCTTTTCACTGCAAGGCTCGAGAGGAAGTTCAGTTCACTTAGTCAATTAGTTGTTGATCATTTAAGTCAATTAAAAACCACAAATTGCAACTCATTCTCCAAATGTCTCAGATTTTCTTTTCATTGTCTTTAATAAACCAAATCTATGTGTTTTTGACTGTAGGTCGAACAAAACATGATATTTGAAGATGTCACTCTTACAAATCGTACACTCACGCACACACACCCACCCACACACACATCAATCCAATTACAGATGGAGCTGATCAGTATATTTTTAGTAATCCTGCGGGGATGAGTGACAGATTAGTCGAGTCAGCAGTGGTACGTTACAATGATCTCTGCTGCGGCATGTTGGCAGACTCTTCATCATCCCGTTGAAGGTCAGGTGATCTTAACATTTCCTTCCTGATTGATCCTTGTTTGACATTGGATATTTGATAGTAAAGTATTTTTCAGAGCGAGGGTGCACATGATGAGCAGTTTCACTTAATAACACTCCGTTTTCAGCCATCTGTGGTGTAGGCGTAGAATAGAGCAGCTGCCATCTTGCATATCATATATTCTTCATACAAAAAATTTGTAACAACCACGTGTCTCTTTGTTCCTCCACAGAAACATGGTTCCCTCTAATCTGATCGAGGCCACATTTCAGCAGGTAACACAACCTCCAGAACTCGTTAAGGTAACAAATAAAGTTGATCACTTTGATTTTAATTCCTGTAACAAACCCCGACTGTGTTCCTTCAGTACAAAACGGACCTGATTCCCATCCTCAAAGTGCCGACCAAAACCGTGCAACCCAACTTTGTCTACGTCATCCCCGACGAGAGTGACCCGAAAGGTCGGATGGTGTACCTGGAGCTGACCCCCCCTCCGGAGATCACGTACAAGACGAGTCCCGGCACCAGCCAACAGATGAATGTCCTGGGCATCGTCATCTTCTCCGCCACCATGGGTGAGCAGGACGCCGCCAACATGTCACTGACTGATAGAGAAAACTCTGAAGTCCTCGATCATTATTGAACCACAACGGTGCAACCGGGCTCTAAATATTTAGTTTGAGCGTTTCTCTCTGGGCCCTCTGCAGTCTACTCCGTGTTTACATTGACCAGGTTTGAACCGTCATGTGTCCGTCCATAGTGTGTTCAGCTGATACTCCAACAGTGCTGACCCGAGACCTTCTCTTGCTATTGTGAAGTTTGAAGAATCTCTTTGTTAAAATGCTGCCTGTTGACTCCGGCTTGTTATCTGCATTATTGTGCTCTTGACACTGAAACAGGAAGCTGTTCCTTTTTAAATCTGCACGTGTTGATGCTAAGCTTCCAGTTTATTTGACCAATGACTGCTGATTTCTCCTATTCTGATTGAGCTGCTGCTCAGAGGAACCTGTGTCTCTTTCTGCACTTTAGTTTGGTTGAACAGCGTTTTGTTCTCCCTGTGTAGAACAAACCCCTCATACAAAATAACATTGGTTTGTAAAGAGGACTTTCTACAACCCTTAAACGTGAAATACCATTGAAGGGCATTCGCAGATTACACAATTTTCAACAGTATTGTAAAGTTATGGCATCAGTTTAGACTATTTCTCATTCTTCTACCCATAATCCCTTGCATTTCTGGTTTACATACCTCATCCTGAACAGTTGACAGTGCAGTGCTCTTATTATTCTTATAATAATGTATAAACTGTTGTTGCAGGCCTGTTGCTGGGCAGGATGGGAGAGCGAGGAGCTCCACTGGTCAACGTCTGTCAGTGTATCAACGAGTGCGTCATGAAGATCATCAACGCTGCTGTCTGGTGAGTAGAATACTCTGAATGTACAGGCAGTACTTAAAGTGCATACTACTGAGAAAACTTGACAGCAGACATTTTAACATGTGGCTGCAGGAAAACCACAGGTAAATAATATATGTAATCATGTCTGGATTCAGTTTCAGGGTCCTGGTGACGAGTCAAAATATCTGCTGGGATAAAGGGCTGAGTGAGTGGTGCGGGGTTGACGTATTTTTGTAGGACGACCTGGAAGTTATCGTCGCACTGGTTCCCTCGACAAAAGGCCAGGGGGATTTTTCCATTGGATTTGCAGAAAATAAGCCTTGTGGCAAACAAACGTTTATGATAATTACATGTTTTGTTCAGCAGGGTAATCTCCACATATGGACACAACTTTAATGATTTTTGAAGCGTAAATGCAACTGCCAGAACATTAGTCTAAAAACGAACGTCACCACGGTTGTATGACTTTACGTGACCAAGCTAAAGGTGCGATGACGTTTAGTAGTCTCATTTTGCCACTTGTTACCAACAGCTGTTTTTAAGACTCATCAAAGCTTCAAAATTCACGGCGGGGATATTTACTGACGTATTTTATGTCGTAGAACAAAACGTTACCATTTCTTAAGCTTGTCTTATGCTTGTGTTCTTAAACCTGGACTACCTTCTTGATATTTGGACAGATAGATGGGAGCTTCTTCTTCTTCCTGTGTTTACCCCAGACACGTCTAACCAGTGAGAGGAGAGACGCCCTCACTTGGCTTTTACTGATGCATTGTGGTTTCCTTAAAAAAAAAAAAAATCCTGTGTGGAATAACCAAAGCAATTGGAAAAGGCATAAAGTTAGCCAACTCATTCAGTGATCGCACTGTGACCCCTGCTCTGACACAGAAGAGGATTTTGTGGATCTGACCTGGTGACCTGTCAGGTTGCCAGGTGGTGAAAATGTGCCAGCGGTGACATCATCCTGTTGCAGCACCTGAGCAGATTTAAAAACTGCTGCAGAGTCCATACAGAGCCTAATGACCTGAGTACTGAACAGATGCATGCAGTTCTTATATTTGTGTATCTTCTAAAACTACAGTAACTGGTGTGAAAGTAAAATAAGTAAACCACTGGACTATTTGACAGTAGATATTAGCATGATTTTATTATTAAACCCATCTGGTCAAAGTGAACTGTCAGGAAAGAGATGTATATATTTCTGCAAAATGTTCAGAATGTTCAGTTTCCATTTGTTAATCATGGTAACGCATATGCGTGTCCGTGCGTGAGCACAAGGGTTTTCCCTCATACAAGAGAAAATGTAGTTAGTTTAGTAGAGCCTCATGAAGTGAAAAGCAGTGACTATACAGTAACTATCCTTCTGTAATGCTACAGTACAAGATGCGTCTTTTTCTCACTATTTGTGGTATATGAGGTCCAGAAGCGGTTTATACTATTAATCCCCATAATAAATAATTTCTTTGAGAGTTCATCAGAGAAGATAAATACCTTAAACCCAAACTACAGATGTAAAAGCATCTTTATACATAACAAACATTAAAATAAATGATAAAGCATACATTACAGCATAGTATTTTTGGTGTCTTAGTTAGTATTTGTGTCATAACGTTCTCACTGCTGAGATACTGTTGTGTTCTTTTCATTTGAAATAGAGACGCATAGAAATCAATTTCAGAAAACTCTTCATATTAACTGTATTTATTCGATGATGATAGGGTACGCATTACAAAAGTACTCAGCTGAGGACCCATTTCACTGTCCACAGACCACATTTAAGTAGTGACTGTCTCACAGATCCACAGAACGGCCACGATCTCTAGTTTACAACATATTTTTATACCTGCTGCCTTTCAGGTATAGTCTCCTCCCATTGGTTGGCTGGGGCCAGGTCCTATTGGCCCCTTGTTGGCACTTAGGCGTGTCCACGCCTCTCAACGCTTCTCTGCTCCAATCAGATCTTCTGTCACCCTTTTAGGTGGTGTACTCTTCCGCTTCACAGTTTACAAATATTGCGTCTTATTTCACAGTAGATTGGCCACTAAGTTACTTAATTCAATAACTATAACTTGCATATCACATAGTACATCTAAATAAGGACACAATAAGGCTCATTGTAACAGTTTACATATTGATTATTCTCACAATACCCACCCAAGCCACAGCCTGTTCAGCTTGCTGCCATCTGGCAAGAGATACAGAAGTATCCTTGTATCCTTGTATCCTTGACCCGAGTTTGTGGAGCTGACCTGGAGATCTGTCAGGGTGGTCAGATGGGGGACACGTGGCGGCGGTGACATCATCCTGCTGCAACACCTGAGCAGATTTAAAAACAGCCACAGAGTCCATACAAAGCCTAGTGACCTGCATATTTAGACGATTAGACTCTAATGATCAAACCAAACCATTACAATAATATCAACATGTTAACATTATAAAGTATTGCACAGTATTGCCCAACGTTAGGTTTAGGCAATCTTTTGAACCTGTTGAATGCTGCTTTACTCTTCGTGTTGGAGATGGAGGTTTGATTAAAATGTTGTCATACATGGGCTGTTAGCCGATTGGAAGAAGCGGCTGCAGCTGTAAAGCTAATAAAAGATATTACGGTAATAACGGCAGGTTAGAGAAGCTTTAATGAGACTTGGAGAAGGCCTTTTTGTTGCAGTACATCCAATATTCTTCAGTATGTGAGAAGACTAAATCTCCACGCAAAATCTAGGATTTGCTTGTGTTTTTCAAAGAAGAATTTCTGGGAAGTATTGGGTTCTCAAATTCAACCCTCCCCCAGTTCAGTTTAGTAGATGCTTTTTTTAACAAGGTTATAAGGTTAATTTATTTCTCAATTTACAACATAGGGTTGTACAATGAAATTTACATGTTAGTCCATTCTCGCTACACACCCGGAACATACAGTATATACACATATTTAAATTGGAATAGAATAAAATGAAATAAAAAAAACTATATTCATTGACATCCTTTATATACATGTATACCAAGAGAGACTTTTGGTTTAGTGGGGATAAGGGCAGAGCAAAAGGTAGCACAATGTGCAAAACAAGCATAACAGAAAATTCCATGTCATTTATTTATGGGGTTTGATTTATTTTCTCTGCAGAATCATGACTTAAACACTTAAACTCTATTGTTCTGGATATTCATGGTCCCCAGGCAATGTCCCCTTGCGCCACCATCAGGATAAGATTATGCTCATGACCAACAGCAAAATTATCCCTGTAACCAACACTTTGGTCAACAGTCTAGTTATGTGGATACTGAGGTGGATACTCATGATCCACAGAAGATGATGACTTAAAGACTGCCATGAAATTGACACGACATATTCCTGCTCCCTCGGGGATTAACTCTAGATTTAATTGACTCCATGACCTTTCCTTTAGTGCCACCCTCAGGACAGCTTTTGCATGATTATCTTCACTACTGGCTCTTAAGATAAGATAAATCCTCAGGATGTTGTTTGCTCTGTCCTCTCAGGTACTTTCCGTTCGGGATCATCTTCCTGGTGGCAGGAAAAATCCTGGATATGCAGGACCCGAGCACGCTGGGGAAAAAGCTGGGCTGGTACGGCATCACCGTGGTCGCCGGCCTCTTCGTCCACGGACTCATCCTCCTCCCTTTCTTCTACTTTGTCCTCACCAAGAAGAACCCCTTTACCTACATCCGCGGGCTGCTGCAGGCCATGGTGATCGCCCTGGCTACCTCCTCCAGGTCAGAGTCAAGCACAGTCCTGCTTCAACCTGCTGGCCTGTGGATGTGTTTAAAGTTTTCTTTGAATGCCGTCTTTTCTCAGCTCTGCCACGCTGCCCATCACCATGAAGTGTTTGTTGGAAAACTGCCATGTTGACCGGCAGATCGCCCGCTTCGTACTTCCCGTGGGCGCCACCATCAACATGGATGGGACGGCGCTGTACGAGGCCGTGGCGGCCATCTTCATCGCTCAGGTTAATGACTATGAGCTGGACTTCGGGCAGTTGGTCACAATCAGGTAAACCAACACAAATGTGCCTGACACAATTCAGGAGGTTTTGGAAACCTTTTAGAGGTTACGAAGGGCAAGAAGAACAGGATTACGATCGTCTAAATTTTCTCAAATGGAAATAATCCATTCCAAATGGACACAATATGGGAATGATTATAATCATGTATGCGGCTGCGGGCATCCCACAAGAGCTTATACTTTCAGTTAGTCTGCATAGGAACAATCTTGCTTCAGTCCTAAAAAAGTGTCTGTAAAAATCGCTCCGGTAAAATGTAGCCATATGCTGATGATACAGTGATGTACGTGATTGTACTAAACCGTATCGGATCAAATGTATACAAAAGAATGTGAACCTTGGTTTGGACTCTCGGATGTAAAAAGGGCATTAAGTGTAACGGTACGACCAGTACCCAGAGAGAGAGGGACTCAATAGCACGACTCAGAGACAGAACAATGATGATGGTAATGTACTTTACTTGGTAAAGTAGACAAACAAACATGCAGGGGAAATCCAAAAGCAGAGTCGGGTCACAGAAACAAGGTCGATGCACAGATAGGTCCTCAGTGTAGCAGAACAACAGGTAAGGAGCAGGCGAAATCGGAGTCAGGTCACGGAAACAAGGTCGAAGAAGCCGGGGAATCAGGAACACGGGAAACGGGATCAATGCTGGAACTCTTGTCATGAAGAACGAAGACGAACTGGCAACAAGGGACAAACAACACACAGACTATATACACCAGGAAGTGGGAGGGGATAACAAGACACAGGTGGAGACACTAACGAACAGAGTGGAGACACTAATGAACAGAGTGGAGACAGCTGGGGACAGGAACTAGAAACAGACACAAGAGGGAACATACAGTTAACAAAATAAAACAGGAAGTACAAACACAAAACATCTAACGAACGGGACGGGACCTGATATTAAGTTTTTATTGAACTCATCTCTGATGGTAAATCTACTCTTTCTCCTCTTTTCCTCATGCAGCATCACGGCTACAGCTGCCAGCATCGGTGCAGCTGGTATCCCTCAGGCCGGTCTGGTTACCATGGTGATTGTACTGACATCAGTGGGTCTGCCGCCAGATGACATCACACTCATTGTGGCCATCGACTGGATCCTGTAAGTTTACAGAACTCATTATGTAGAAAGGTCTATTTCTCAGCATTTTTAGTATTATTTACAGTACATTATATTATTGGATTATAGTTATCAATCTAAAATCAGCTTTTTAAAATTGCAACCTATTTTATACCCAGCTAGGTGGTCAAACTGATAACAACAGATCACATTTTATTTGGTAATCATGTATTCAAAGTCTGCAAATTAAGTAAAGTTACAGCTGCATAGTAGGATTATAGTAAGATTGTGGTCTAGTACGATACTTGATTACATTTCTTGACTTTAACATCCCAAAAAAAGTATGTGAATAGAGTAAAAAAATATTTCTAGTAATGCTCAGAGACTCTTGTCCAGAATATTTTTGGTTTCATGTTGTCTCCTCGTCCCATCTGTTTCTGCAGCGACAGGTTTCGGACCATGATCAACGTTCTGGGCGACGCTCTAGCGGCGGGAATCATTGCTCACCTCTGTCGGAAAGATTTCCCCCTCAGTAGAGCAGGAAAGGTAAGAAAAAACACCATCTGTAATTTTGACTTGAAAATGTTTTGACTTACTTTGTCAATATTAGAATTTAAAACATTTTGTCATAATTTTGACCTAAAGAATCATTTATTGTAATTACGATATAAAAAGTACATTTTTAGACTTATTAACTTAAAATTTCAAGAGTCAAGAGTCAATTTCTCATAATTTTGACTTTCCATCAGTCTTATTATTTTTGTCATTGCTAACTATTTATCTATTTTCCCATCAGAAATTGTCTTCCATAGAGTAAAGCTACGTTAAATATAAAAATATATAAAGAACTTAAAATTTGATTTTGGAGAAGAATTCATATCCCAAACCAAATATCCCTCTATATAACTTCTTATTGTAAACATCAACCTGTCCATTACACCTCTGAGCTGTTACTTAACTTAAGCCTGTTGAGTTACATAAGATTACAGCAGTGTTTACTTAGATTTGGACAACAACCAAAACAGATTAGGATCTCTGACACTCATCTTAAATCCTATTGAATCTTTGTCAAGCCCTGCCCCCTCTGCTGCACTCTGCTGCCGGGCAGAAAAGTCCATTAAGGACAACTGAGAATAAACTAAATTACAGAACTGTCGTGTACAATACTGTGTACTACTGTATAAACTTTAGCCAGCAAGCTAACGCTAACAAAAGTAGTTAGACCGTGGTTAGCCTAGCTTAGCATGAAGCCTGGAAGTAGTGGTACAAACTAAGCAATGTCTTGTCTACACCTATTTTTTATAACAGATATTTTTCGCCTTCATTTTAAACAATGGCGATAAAGTCTATGCTAACGATATGTCAAATACCAGAGAAGAACATTCTGAACTGTAGTGAGCCTATTTTCCTTTGGTGGTAGTAACTTAAAAACACAAACCAATAGTAGCTACCGTAATTTCCGGACTA
>CALSCE010010686.1:23598861-23612480 GCA_943593645.1 Bovichtus variegatus | reverse complement strand
AGTGTCCTGTAAGCCCAGGCTGCAGGCTGTAGGTGTGTGACAGTTGAATGATATAAAAAATTGTTATCATTCCCTTTTCCTCTTCAGGACCGAGACTTTGGAGATTTGGAGATGTTTTTGGAGTATAAGACGTAAAGCAAGGACATGTATTCAGAGTAAACCTCACATATCAGCTCAACGTCTTCCATTGTTGTCCTCCTACAACCGCTGACTTAACTCTCAGTCGTCATGTTAAAGTTCAGCCTACGAGTTCTGGCAAAGGTCTGTTGTTAGTATTTGACCAACTATTATTCTGACCAACCTTTCTCCTTGGCAATCTTGGCGTAGATCCCAACCGCTGTGAGGATGGCGCTCACCACCTGCAAAGTCACAGAGAAAGAGATTTTTACCATGAATCAAATCAAATCAAGTTTATTTATATAGCCCAATATCACAAATTACACATTTGTCTCAGTGGGCTTTACAGCCTGTACAAGGTACGACACCCTCTGTCCTTAGACCCTCAAATCGCACAAGGAAAAACTGCCTAAAAGATACCCCACAATTAGTGGGGGAAATATGGAAGAAACCTCAGGGAGAGCAACTGAGGAGGGATCCCTCTCCCAGGACGGACAGACGTGCAGTAGGTGACGTGTGTACAGAACAAACAGCATAGTTAAAAATACAGCATGGACAATCTATGCGACAGAAAACATGATACGATGGTATATAAAAAAGATGGATCCAGGGGGATGTCAAGGCTTCCTGGTGTCAGGCAGGACATGAAGCACAGATCACATGTAAATCAGACAGACTTGGAGTTATTTGAAGGTGGATTTTGTTTTCCTTTTTGATTGAGCTAGGCTATCAATTTCCCCATGCTTCCAGTCTTTGTGCTAAGTTTGGTTAAACACGTCCTGGACCTATTTCTGTATTGGACTAGCAGATATGAAATTGATATCCATCTGAATCATTTGACTCTGGGTACTGACGATAACTCTGTTAGAACAAAAAAAAAACACACTGCGTTGGTGTGGACGTGTTTCTACAGGTGAGATGTTTGAAATATCTCTAGTATATGCAAGCCTATTTATGCTCTCTACCCTTATGCGTGTATTTTTCCATTGTCTTATGTTTCTTGAAAAAAGAAAAAAGATTGTACTTCTCACACACCCAGGCCAAATGTACAATGTGTACACTACAGACATGTAGTGCACAGGTAATAGGATCTTTGGCTTTAAATCAATGAATATTATGTGTCTCTGTAAATCTTTCACTATAAATGAAGCAGCTTCTTTTAAAAAATTTGGGGGAAATTGAACTTTGTCACAGTAATGTTTTCCTTCACCCTTGACCCTCCTTTTACCTTGAAATGGTGTAACTGTTGTGCTGTGAAACCATATTGTGCAACAGGTTTAAGAGAAAGCAGTTACACTAATGAACCTGTAAAGTGACATTTTGAACCCCTCAAACTGTTCCAACCAGAGAGACTCACCCAGAAGACGTAGCAGCAGATGAATAAAGTGTACTTGATGCCTCGATATCCTCTCATCTCCTCTCAGCAGGTCTCTGCTCTGTCAGACTGCACTGAAAGTCTGGTGGAGGTTTCTTATCTGACAGCAGAAGACGTGTGTTGGCCTGTAGGACACATTCCTGCTGTCAAACTCATCCCCTCTGCTCTGCTGCTGCGGGATGTCATCCTGCCGTCACACAGAGGGGAGGAGGAGGTGTGAGCCTGTCGCTGTCGAATCATATCTACTGCTTCATCAAGAACAACCCCTTTTATTTGATTTGATTTATCAGAATCAGAATCAGAAAACCTTTATTCGTCCCACAGCGGGGAAATTTACAGAGCTGCACAGCAACAGCAAAGGGAAAGTGCAGATAAAAGGGCAATATAAAATAAGTACAAAATAGAATAAAAAAACAACAACCGTGGTAAGTAAGTAGCAGGTTAACATAATACAGTAAGTGAACACGTGAGAGTAATACTCTAGCAGCCAGTAATAATAATAATAACAGTAATAACAATAATACATAGTAAATAAGGATGATATATTGCAGTATTCCAGTATTGTTGCTTGCAGCTTTCTTGAGAACCACTCATCAAAACCACTTCCCACTTGCCGTTCGCCGGTTTAACGGTTAAAGGTGCCATTGATGACATTCAGCCACCAGATGGTGCCCTCCCTATCCCCCTTCCATTGTGTTCATGTCAGAACACCGTGGTTGCCAGGTCCAATGCTCAACCTGAGCCTGCTTGAGCTCACCAGTCGAGGAAAGAGTGGCCGCCTCAGTGCTGCTCGTCAACCACTGACTCTTTGTTCCTCCTTTTCTCCTCCTTTTTCTCAACTGTTATTTGCTGGGAATGTTGGCTGCTTCTAACTTGTACAATTTAAAAATGATAAATGCATTGAACCAGTTGGTAAGATTGTATTGTAAGATTTTACTGAGTGAAAATCCCTGAGTGAAAATCTCCTCCTCCTCCTCCTCCTCCCCCTCCTCCTCCTCCTCCTCCTCTCCCCCTCTCCTCATTAAAGCAGATTGTTGCTGTTGGAGGATTACATACTCTGCTGTGTTTTACTCTCCACTGCAGGTCGTCTTTCTCCAACTCCTCTGTTATTTGCGGACCTGTTTGAGCACCATGGGCCTCCTGGACATCTTCTCGTCCATCAAAAACCGAGTGGACAAGTTTCTGAACGAGAAGAACATGGTGACAGATTTTCTGGGGAAGTTGGAGGAGAAAACGGGGATAAGGAAGAAGATCATTGCCGTGGGTACGTCAGGTTTGTTTGTCTGTCGTTCACTCTGAAAGGTTCATCATAAATACTTTATCTAGGACTCCATTGTTGCTCTGTTTATATTGAGAACATGTCCACCTTCCTGTTGCAGGTCAGTTAATCCTCCTGTGAACATTTAGCAACAGTGAAAAGCTGCTGCCTGTAAACATGCACCTGTAACTGTACTGCAGGTTTTCAGGGTCAACATTTGTGCTGCAGCAGATTTAAAAGTTTCTAATCGTAGAAAAACGGTCTAATCAATATTTTAACTGCATGTGATGTGAAAAGGATTGTTTGTGAATGTCACCATCTCTGCAGCTCTGTGGAGCTTTTTAGCCTCTTTGAGCCTCTATAGTTTTGGTCTTGCAGCACATTTAAGCCTGCTGAAGGGTAGAGGGGGAAGAGACACCCACATGTAACTCTGTGCCAAAGAAATACCAGTAAAATGAATTTCTATGCGTTGCCTATATCCACCTTGGACAACATTATTTGACTATATATCACATAGCAACTAGTTGTCTGCTGCTATATTAATGCTCTTCATTCAAGTGTATATGTATAGTAACAAGGCAAATCAAACGGCTTTACAAAAGACAGACGGACAGTAAGAGTTTAAAGAGTAAAACAAAAAATAAGAAGATGAAAATAAGCTCAAATTGAATAAGCTAAAACAAACGGTAGAATAGAAATGACAGTGCAGTGTGAGATGTGAATAAATAGTCCCAAATGTAATAAAATGCCGTGCCAAATACAGTTTTAAACCATGATTTAAAAGCACTGAGAGTTTGTTTCAGATGTGTGTCGCATGCAAATGTTAATTGAGTACAGTTGAAAAATGATGACACCTGCGTAAAGTTATTATCCTGCCCTTGATATTATGGGGCAGTTAGCTGCAGGGATGTTGTAGTTTTAAGGGGGTCATTGTTGCCGTGACGCTCTGGCTCAAACTGTGCATATATGATAAATAAATAAGACGATGAACAAAAACGAAATATCGAGCGCTTTTGTTAGGTGCAGTATTCAGCCGAGGACATTTACTGAGCGGTGAACAGCAGTCTATTCATAACACGCTGATGCTCATACAGTGGATCAGTAACACACTGACATGATGTCACTGTAGTGCCTGGTGCACAGTGTCCCCCACTCTCTCTGCGTCCTGCTGCTGTAAAGTTAAAGCAGATTATCCACAAAGACAGACAGCAGAGCAGACCGGCCTCCATGTGTGAACAGCCACATAAGCTGATCAGAGGTAGGACACTTTTTACATCCACTTCCTGTCTGCCTGCTGCGCTCACTGAGACACTCGGGTTTGTCTGAATAGCTTGTTTGAAGGAGAATCCTCTTGGTTTTTAATAAATCGGTCAGTCATTTCCTTGTTAAAGGAAACATTCGATGTGCATTTGTTACTCTCTAGATCTCCCAGTTCCGTTTCATCAGTGAATAAAATTAACTTTTTCTTTAATTCTGCAAATTTGAAAGCTTTATGATTCTTGGAGATTTTGACATCAATGTTTGACCCTCTTAAGAACACAGTGTACTGCTTCAGCCCTAAATTGGTCACCCACGATACGTTTTAGAGGCAGAATTTAATTATTATTATATATAATTTTTTTAATGTTTTCCTTTTATTGGACAGTTTGACAAGTAAGGACATCGACAGGAGGAGGAGAGGGGAGTATGAAATTGGAAGTCGATAAAGATCAATTAAAGTGATGCAAATTCTTTTGTCTGTATAATCGAAGAAATTATTATGTGTGGAAGTGTTTGTATATGGATATGTATATGCATACATGTGCGCATGTGTGTCTGTATTTATGGGTGTGTTTGTATGTTTACATGCCTTTTGTCTTATTTTGCACTCTTTCATTTTACAATAACGCTTACAGTTGCAACAGGAAGCATTTTTTGTGTGTGTTTTATTTCAACTGGTGGTATTGCTGTTATGTTCTTGTATGTAGCTCTTTAACCTCGTGTGACATTAAAAAAAGAAAAGGTCCCCAGCTAGTTTAGAAATGCTGTCGGTTTGAACAGTTCCACGGTTTGATTTCCCAACATGGCTGCCGTCAAAAAAATCTGTTAGAAACTAGTTTGACTCAGATTGAGCTGTGATATGAAACGTAACGTCCCTGCAGAACAGACAGATCAGGCTGTATCTTACATATTATTCATTTCTTCTGCTTACTTTCTGTTCAAAGTAAAGGTGCGCAAAGTGACATTGCATTTGCCTCTTTTTGTCAACATTATTGAGGATGTGGTCATCTTGTTTGAATACACTTTTTTGGAATTGCCTCTACAAAACTTCTCAGTATGAGCTCTAGTTTGTGGCAGCTCAGTTCTTCCATACAGTAGTGAACAGCAAGGCTGCAGGTTCAGAGATGTTTAGAAAGTAAGTGAATACATATAGAATATATTTTGGTATTGTGAAGCTCTTTTATTATATTTTTTCAATATCGCAAACCAAAATGTGGTACACGATTGCCTCAAGGTCTTTCTATGCATATTTGTATGGTGAAGTGGCATATTTAAACATGCAAAAGTATATTTGGAGAAACATTGTGAGCACACATTCATCTTTCTATAGGTTAGGGTGTTTTAAATACATCTTCCTCAGTGTGGACATGAGGTCTGTCTCCTATGTGTCTTGTTCAGGTGCCGTCTCACTGACAGGACTCTACCTGGTGTATGGATATGGAGCTGCCCTCCTCTGCAACATGATAGGTTTTGTCTATCCAGCATATTATTCGTGAGTATTTTTTTTTTTATTGAAGATACAGATCTGCTTGTTGTGTTTCCTTCACTCACAAGACATGAAATAATCCTGAAACTCTAGTTGTTTGCCCTGAGACACGAGGATGAAAAAAATTGTTGCGTCAGTTTTAATAGAGAAATCAACTATGAGTCCCAGAAAGGATTGCTGTAAGAAGCATCCCAAGCCAGATGCTGACCTTTCTGCTTTCTGAAGCCATGAAGTCTTACAAACAATCATGCGCACATGTTATGGCCAGTGGTAGCTTTTACTGCACTACATTTATTTAACAGCTTTAGTTACTTTTGAGGTAAAGATTTTACGTAAAAAAGAAACATACGATAAGCTTGTAAAATACAATAAAATGTTAGAGATTAATCCAATGGTTTCCAACCTTATTGGTTTAACCTTTATTGGAGTTCCACCAAAGAGACATTTCCCCTCTAAACTTCTCAGATGGTTTCATTTAACAGTTTGAGGCTATATTTCACAAACAAAGCAAAGTTTTGAGAAAAGTAAATCACAAATATTTGAATTAGAACTTTTTTTTTTTTTCTTCAGATGTATCATGTGAGCCTTAGGAAGGATCTTAAAACTTCTTCAAACTCTGGTTGTGGTGTTGAACTGGAAGCCTTCACCAAAGCTCCTCTGAGATTTATCTTTACAAGCTCGTGTTCTGCTGGTATTTAAAAGATACATGTATTTCTCAGCTCACCGGAAACATTCTGACAGATTCTGACTGTTACCACTTGTATCTGCAGAGTCAAAGCCCTCGAAAGTCCGAGCAAAGAAGACGACACAAAATGGCTGACATACTGGGTGGTGTATGGTGTCTTCAGCCTGGGCGAGTTCTTCTCCGATATTTTCCTCTACTGGTTCCCATTCTACTATGCTTTTAAGGTGAGAAAAAACCAATGAACCAATGATTGTTAACACATTATTGTAACCTTACCTTGGTACCATTCTAACAGAACTTGTGTACGTTTAATTAACCTCTAACACTCAAGAGTCAAGTTTATTGTCAACCAATCCCAATACAAGCTGTGACTAGCTTTAAATGCTTGTTGTAACCTCAATATGTAAATTCTAGCCATTGTTAGGGCAGTTAGAATCGCTCTACGATGTGTTTGGAGGTCTCGAACCAGGCTGTGGCTAATGACAATAAAGATGTACATAAATAAGTATTTGTCTAGTAAACCAAGTAAATCCATGTCTGTCCTTTTGTGGTTCCAGTGTCTCTTCCTGTTGTGGTGCATGGCTCCGATGTCGTGGAACGGCTCCCAGATAATCTACAACAAAGTGATTCGGCCCGTCTTCCTCCGCCACGAGGCGATGGTGGACGACATGGTGAACGACATCGGCGGGAGGGCCATGAGTGCCGCCGAGAACCTCACCAGAGAAGGTACAACCCAGTTCAACACCAGTACATTGTGTACTTTTGATACATTTTAAAAAAGAATATCATATTGAATATTCCTTCTTTCCTTCTCTTCAGTCCTGTGCACTCTGATGAGGAATAAAGCTATGGTGACTCCGGGGCTGTCGGCCACTCAGCCTGAAGCCAAAAGTTTACCAAGTTCATCAACAGCTGTAGTAGCTCCATCAGAGTCGAGTGAAGAAAGACCAGTACGTAAACTCCAGCTGCTTCCCTCGCCTCATGACAGTTAGTGCATCCTAAAGGCCTCAGTATGCTTCAAATAAACCGAACTTTGGACAGAGCCAGGCTTTCTCTTCCCTCCTTCTTCCAGCCTTTTATTCTAAGCGCTAACCATGTCCTGACTCCAGTTCAGAATCTCCAGTATACCACTTCATCCCTCTAACCCTGGCTGCTGACAATCTTTCTGTCCCTGATAGAGCTATGTATGCATCACCTTTCTGTATTAAGGTCTGTTCAAAGTTGCAGTTTCTGTGTTTAAAAAAAATTGGGTTGGTGTTTGTAGATTTAGCCGGAGGATCAGACAGCCTCTTGGACTCAACGTGTGCTTGTTTTATCAAATATTCCAAGTACTGCTGAATTTCATGGTCACACAAAAAAGATTGGCACAGCAAAATTCATCCACATGTAGTTGCTAACTGTCAGTCAGCAAAGCTAGATCAATCGCAAACAGGCCAAATTAATTTAGACAGTTTATTCAAGACATGAATTTGTACCTTTTGACTTGTGTGATAATTGTCTACTGTTTCCATTTTCTCAAAGGTTAGCATTGTCAAGACGGTTTTCTATTGGTCAGGGTGCAAATTTGCGTTTCAGAGTTCATCTAATTTTAACTGAGGGTAAACGATTGACTTCAGATTCACCCGCAAATCCACTGATCACAGCGAATCCAGTAATTAACTAATTAAATTAGTAATTTATTTATTTAGCTATGACATCAGTAGCCTATGTTGTTTGTCCTGTCCAACACTTACTGTGGCTGTAATGATTGCATCTGGGGGACGCTAGCAGGAGTTTAGAACTTAATTACAGCTAGTCTAAATGCAGTTTTACTGGCTATAGCAGTTTGTGTTTATAGTTAAATATGTATACATCTTCATTGTCCTGATGGGAGATAAAATGCTGGATTATATAACATAAACAAAATAAATGTTTGTAGCCTACATTGAGATTAGAGATGAGCACTAAAATTGCTAACTCAGCTGTCCTTTCACCTAATACAGCCTTTCCTGGGTTAACCAGGATGGTAAGTCAACTGGTTTGGTGTTCGTAGTGAATGTGGTGTGGTGGTGGAAGAGAATTAGCATGAACCTCAGTAACCCTCGTAGACCATCAGTGCTGTGGTTGGTTACAAAATAAAGCAGCTTATTTTTGGTTCTGGGCTGCAGATTTGACTGTAGCAGCAGATGGAGCTGACAGGATCCTCTATGAAGACATGAACAGACCTGAAGGATTCTAACACCCCCCTCTCCTAACCTGCTGCTCTGAAGTAGAGCAGTACCATCAGTGCTGAGAGACATCAACTTCCCTGACTGATATTTTTTACAAATCTGCTTATTGGTTTTTAAAATATCACAAAGAACAAAAACAACCAAACAAAACAACAGCTATTGGCTCCAACAGGGAGACAGCAAAAAAAGAAGAGTTAGAGAGAGAGAGAGAGAGAGATTGTTAACTGGAAAATAAACATTATTTACCTATAGAGTAAAGGGGGACTGCCCATTGATCCAAAGACCCATTATTCCAAAGCCCCAATAGTCCGAAAAATGTCCCGAAGAATGTCCCATTGGCTCGAAAGCCCATTCGTCTGAAAGTCTGTTAAACCTGAAAACAAGCACCCATTTGTTCCGAAAGCCCATGGTTCCGTAAATACACACTGCTACCATGACAAACACATGACCCACCCTACTCTGCCTCATTGGCTAGTACTCGTTGCCTTTGTGGATTGGGTTGGTTAGGTTTAGGCATGAAGAGTGAGATCGGTTAAGTTTAGGGTAAGAATACCATGGTAAGCCAATGAGAGGCAGAGTAGGGCGGGTCAAGTCTTGACCATCCCTCTGCATAATAATTAGCCATGTACTTTTGTTTTTTTGCAGGGAGAGTGTGTATTTTTGGAGCAATGGGCCCTCTGAACAATGGGGCTTTGTTTTTGGGGTAACTGGCTGTAGCTTAAAATCTCCCTCCCAGGAAAAGTACTCCTTTACCATGGTCTTGCACTCCTCGCTGTTGGAATCCAGCTTGCACCACTCACATGACTCGTAGTCGATCTTTTGGGCCCATTAGGAATTTTTTTGGACCATTGGGGTTTCAGAATAATGGGCCTTCGGAACAATGGCATGGCACAGAGCAAAGAGCAGGTGACCCAATATTGATCCTTGTGGGGTGCCTTCATCAACGTTTTGGGGGTTTCAGCTGAAAACATCAGCATGACCGGTTTGAATTCTACCAGACGGATACAAGTTAAACCTGTAAGCAAAATCATCAAAACAAATGAAGGGTTTGATCCAGAGTGTGCCGTTGCAACAATGATCCCTTTATAACATAAAGTGTACCACCATCTGATGAACTTTTGCACGCAGTTGTGGTTAACAGGGTTGTTAAGTCATTAATTTCATGAGTTTAAGTAAGCCAAACTACTAAATGAAACTGTTGACTGGTGTCTGGAAACATGCATTAAAAGCCAGTGTTAGTAAGTTCGACCAAAGACAAGTTGCTTGGAATGAAACTCCAATTTATGTAGTTTTGATGCTTTAAATGTTAGTAAATGGATTGATTGTTTTTGCTGCTAAAAACAATCACAGAGTTGAGACTGGTTTTAGCTGATTGTGCACGACTGATTCCAGCCCTGTGGAGAAGGGTCTATTTGTAGTCTTGCAGACTACACGGCACGCCCGCTGAGAAACTTTCCGGGCTTAACGTAAGCCTACTCATTTTAACCCAAACCATGACGTTTTCCTAAACCTAACAAAGTAGTTTTGGTGTCTAAACATAAGCGAAATGCAACCGTTTGGAGGGCCTGTCCTGTAGTAGGCCTACTGTTGACCCGCAGATAGACATACTTGGCCTTTTGCACTTAAACTAGGTAGTTTAAGCATACTTACCGACAGCTTCGGACCAATTAGAGCTGAGCAGCCTGTACATTTAGCCTGTGAAACCGTAACTTTAGCTAACATTAGCCACAATAATTTACCTCATATGTCAGATATCTTCAGCTTTAACTGTCAAACTTAACAGTTTGTCATTATTACCATAAGTGTAAAACTACATAGCAGTAATCACTAAATATATTGACATTTTTGAATGTAATGATTTGAACTTATGAGTCAAACTTTTTTTTTTTGATATAGATGAACTTTGAGGTTGACTATTAAGTAAAATGTTTTGTAAAATACTGATCTTTTATTTGTCAGTGGCACACACCTGATGTGCTAGTAGGTGATTTTCCTACTTTTTAGCCATTTGATTTTAACATTTTCTAAAATGTCTTATTTCTTTATTGTCATGAATAGAAAATAAAATCAGTTAAAGCAATGCCTGCATGTAAAGGGAGGACTACAGTAGTAGTAGTATAAATGGTAGTAGTAGAGATGTTTTCTTTAAATGTGAAGGAAGTCTTACTTGTTTTTAATTGCTGCTTGTGTTTCTGTTGTACTATGTCTGCACGTCAGGATGAGCTCAGTGTAGACTGATGGTAAGTCATACATTATGAAAAACAAAACAAAAAATTAAGGATATATATATATATATATATACTTATGCTTTCTTTCTGATTATTACGTATAACAAAAGCTTGTTATGTCTGTTCAGGAAGGACCTGGGTAAACAATGTTGTTTTGCTTGTTTTGTGATCTTAACATCGAACAACAAACAAACTTTACTTCAATGTTGACTTACATTTTCTTTCAATTTTAGATCACAGAATAAAATAGTTGTAATGCTGATATTGTGTAGATAAAAATAGAATACATTTTAGTGTCAACTAATTCTACTTTTAGTATATCAACCACTATCATAACTACTATTACTACCACCACTCTGCCGATACTACTACTAATCAATCATTTGATTGAATGTCTCGGCAGATTATAGCCAACAGGTACAATGTATTAATACTGTGCATACGATCAGTTCATAACGCTTAATTTGAGTAAGAGATTTATTTATTTGTAAGCACAAGATTACACTCATCATTGTCTTATTGCAAATTCAGAATTTAAGGTCTTAATCTGTAATTAATATATAAACAAATGTAGCCCCACCCACCAACAAAATGGTAAATGGTAAATGATATGTGTATTTGATAGTTTTATTTCACAGGTCTGTAATTTCCAAATCATTTTCAAAGCAGTTTCTTGATTCTCAAATTAAACCAAAGTAAATGTAAATTAATTTACATTTCTCTTTAGCTGATCTACTGTGGACTGACTGAAATACACTAATAATTAATTGGAATAATTCATTTGCTGAACACTGTCTCTATTGAACCGATAATTAGTGTTTTATTCCAAGAGACTTGCTTGGAAATTATGATAAATATTAGGAAATCCTTCAATCAATTACTAGGAAATCAGAAACCTATTAAATAATGCATTGTCCTGTGTTTCCTGTTTTTTCAGTCCTTCAAATAGCAGCAGACGAAGAGGAGCAGAGAGCGAAGATTTGTCTCTTCATTCTCACAGATCCCGACGAGAAGAATATCTCCTGTCAAAGAGACTGATTTCCTTTTTATATCAGATATGTTATATTTATATACAAGTCTGTTTAGTCAAAAACTCAAACAGACTGATTTTCCATTTACGGTTTCTTATTATTTTTCATTTTAACTATTTATTAATGATTTTTTGAGGGTTAGTTGGATGCTATTATTATTTTTTTAAAATGCGAAGCACCTGAAACTGTTCGACAACTAACTCACAGACTCACCAGCTCACTTTTAGCAGGCTGCAGATTCTCAAGTTATGCCACACCTACAGTATGAAGTCAGTAGCAGTGGTTCAGACCTGCAGGTGTATTTTATACAGTCTATGGTGCAGACATGTCAACGTTGCCTCCTACAGGCAAAACAAGTAACAGCTGCAGAGATTGTAACACCTGCAGGCAGTGAGGGTTACAGCTGCACTTTCTTTCTTTTTTTCTGTAGTTGCTGTTTATTTGTGTGTGTTTTTCAGTTTCATATTTAACACATCTGCTTCCAGGTGGTGAAAGTAAGTTTCCTTTTTATGGACGTCAACATCTGCGCTGCAGCCATGCAATCTCACATTTTCTTCTGGACCTGGCTTTGGGTGCTTCGCATCAGTGACACCGTGTGTCGTCATTTTTGTTTTGATTACATGTGTTACTATTGATATTATTCATGTTTTGTTTATAAATATAAATGAGACTATGTCCTTGATATGACAATAAATACAAAAGTGCTAATCAGAATGAAACAAAATGCTTGATTTCTCTGTCCCATGTAGTACTACTCATAAGATCAGAGCAAAACAAGACTACTTAGACACAGTGGTACTTACTGAGCTAAAAGCGTACATTTGGAAATTAGCAGTGAAATGTACAGCTGAAAATTTTCCAGGCAGAATGTCATTAGTTTTGCATTCATTTCATACTTTCATACATAAGAACAGCAAAGATGTCAATGATTTTGTACTCTGCTGTCTTATGTCATTACAGCCTCACAGGGCTGCTGGAATGGATTTTTAACCCTTTTCATCTCTTTCTTTAAAGTAATAATCTCTAAGCTTTCATTTAAATAAATGTCTGTTCAGTCACTATCTATCGCTGAATGAGGTAACACAATTGTGACTGAGTCTATGGCCCACTGATGGAATTGCATTTGCACTATTTGCTGGGTAATCTATTACTACAGATTTGCATATGAAAGATTATGCAAACTTTACGCATTTTGGTATTGGAAGCGCTCTGGTTTCTGTTTGTAGTCCCTTTGTAGTCCAAGTACTATTGAACAATCATATTTGAGCGGGCTTTGGTTGACGGCAGCTACACAGTCTGTGTGGAGAGCAAGACCTTGATTTGTGTATATATATATATATATATATATATATATATACTGTATATATGTATTTATATATATATATATTGTATATATATATATATATATATATACATATATATACTGTATATATATATATAATTTAGGATATAATATATGTATTATTTACATAATACATAACATATATGGGTATTTAATCAATACATACCTACACATTTAACATACAAATGTGCATTTGTGTTCACTTCATACATTTTAAGTATCTGAGAAAATATGGTTTTACATTAACTAATATAGTTGTTTTTATCAATCACATGTACTATACAGTATACGTGTATATCTATAAAATATTATAGAAGTACTGTATGTTTGACAAATAACGTTGTTTGCTATATTTTCCAATACATGTGGTATATAGAATGTGACTTATATGTTTTGGATACTCGTGAAACAAATCCACTGACATATGTGCTACATGATTGTATAAATGTGCTACATGATAGTATAAATGTACTACATTATTGTATAAATGTGCTACATGATAGTATAAATGTACTACATGATTGTATAAATGTGCTACATGATAGTATAAATGTACTACATGATTGTATAAATGTACTACATGATTGTATAAATGTGCTACATGATAGTATAAATGTGCTACATGAT